>CAUYLG010035128.1:0-252649 GCA_963573385.1 Cacajao melanocephalus
TGAGAAGCGCTGTGCTGCGCTGGGGCGCAGGCAAAACAGCTGCGCCGGCCAAAAGAGTCGCGCTGGTGACCCTTGTGCCTCCTCCACCGGGAATTTCCCAGTTTGTGTTCCACAGAAATGCTGCTGAATTTTCGGCGTCCACTTGCTCTCTGTGCTTTCACTGGGAGCTAAAATCCTGAGCTGTTGTTAATCGGCCATCTTGGATCTCTCCGCCCGGTGATGAAGTGTTTTCTGTTTCTTAGTTTTCCTTTGGCGGACGCCCCTTCCCCGCAGAGCTGGACCTTCCCGGTTCAGCTGTGCTTACTGTGAAACTCTCAGTCCTCAGCGCTTCCAATTGCTGTTCTCCTTGTGGGGATGGGACCAGCCGAGCAGGACTCAAAGGGCACCCCGTCCCGTATACTCCGCGCTGAGAAGTGCCGTGCTGGGGCGCCGGCAAAACAGCCGCGCCGGCCAAAAAAGTCACGCTGGCGACCCGTGTGGCTCCTCCGCCGGGAATCTCCCAGTCTGTGGGCAACAAAAATTCGTCTGAAAGTACGGCATCCACTCGCTCTCTGCGCTTTCACTGGGAGCTACAATCCTGAGCTGTTGTTAATCGGCCATCTTGGATCTCTCCACAAAATAAGCACTTCTAACACAGGGCACACAGCCAAGCCAAGAGGAAGTGAATAAAGAGATGGATGCTGATGGGGTTTATGCATTCAGCTGTGTTCGCATGTACCTTATTTTGGCTGCTGTTACATGAACAAACAAAATTTCCTCATCATATTGTCAACATTGTCCTATTTTACCGATCTCAAATGAATTAATTCACATTAAGAGAAACACACATAGCAGAACACACTGCACCTAGCCCAACTAAATCATAAGGCCGTTGTAGGCAGATCATTCATTTCTGTATCCTTATTACCTGGTACATATACTAGTCAGGGTAAATGCCAAAATTATAATTTTTCTTTAAAAAGTATTTTTCAACATTTAAAAATATATTTTAAAAATATTTTTAAGCATTAAAAGGAAACATGCACCAACAAAAACTGCACATCTTCTCCAACATTCTTGCTTATGGTAATCCAAATCTGAGCTAGAACATTAACTATAGGTTAGAAAGGAAAAAAAGGCACCAATGATTTTAATAATTGAAGGCAGCTTCCACAAATATTGAGATGATAAAGCAGCATTATAGAACACATTGTTACAATGTTCACAATTCAAAGGATAAGAAAGACAAGGGTAAATCTGAGAAAGTATTTTGTTTAGATTAAGTATTGCATTTTATTTGAAAATATTCAGAATTGCTTTTTGTTTGTTTGTTTTTTGTTTGTTTGTTTGTTTTTAAAGACGGGGTTTCACCATGTTGGTCAAGCTGGTCTTGAACTCCCGACCTCAGATGATCCACCCGCCTTGGCCTCCAAAGTGCTTGGATTACAGGCGTGAGCCACCACGCGCAGCCCTGAATTGCTCTTTAAAATATCTTTTTCTACTACATTATTGCACATAGCACACCTAATAGCTGATCTCTGAACATACTGCAGGTAAGAACCCAATTTGAGCTTACCAGAACTTGTCCACATTTTAATAATAAAAAAAAGTTCACAATGGTAGTCTGCCTGCTAGACTGCCCTGCTGAATTATCTAATAGCTGCCCTAGGTAAATGTGCCTTTTCCTGGCTCATAATCAATAAATGCAGTATGAAAAGATCAACAAAACTTATCATGTTTTCTGTGGTTTTAGGGTTACCAGAGCCTAGACAATAGTAACCAACAACATTATCTATAGCTCTGATTTTACATCTAGAAAAAAAAAAAAGTAAGGTCTACATAGAAGGAGTAGTTTCTCAATTACTACCTAAAGTCATCCAACGTTTCCTGTATCATGTTCTGAATAAAACGAATTTGAATTGAAGTCAATGGTGCATTTTGCCGGTTATTTCCAATGGTATCAGCTATTTTTTCTGAGAGTGAACTGGCAACTCCAGCAGTGACAGAAGATGCTATCTTTGGAACTAAAATAAAGAATGAAGAAAATATTAATAGTCAACTTGGATTGAGAGACATCAGACATTTCTAAATAAGATTTGGCATATGAAAACTTGAAAAACTGGCAAAGAAGAGTTCCTGTGACACTTGGAAAAATTCACTGTCTGCAATACAAACCTTAGAAACTTTCTATAACATTATTTCTAATAGTCATTTATCTATATATATAAACTGCCAGCTGTCTAATGTAATGCCACATGACAGAGGGATTAATCTTGAAGAATCTATGAACCACTTCCTCTTATAAAAGATGAATGTGACAAGCTGCACCACAAACTAAATAAACCAAGACTATTAAAAACAAACAGAAGGAAAATGGGAGTAAAGTGCTGCTCCAGGAAAAGCCTTAGAGTTTAAGCTAATGCAATATATATCCACAGAAACCTTCAAGTAAGATATAGATATTTATATAAGAGTTGATTCTAAACAAAGAGTTGCTTTGTGTAGATAAATCTTACAGTTAAACCAAATATTCCTTTAAATGTGATCAAGTTTTTATGAGTCTGTAGCACAAATTCTAAAAATAAGACTTTAATATGATGAGAAAAAGACATTTTCAGAAAGTTAACCATCCTTTTTCAAAGGATCCGACATAATAATTCTATCTCTACCATATTAAAGACACATAGTACATTGAAACTCTAATTCACACCAAAAGAACATCAAATTAATGTATCTGAATTTAACCATTCATATCCATTTCATTGTCTTCTAGTAAAACTCACACTATAGAAGTCTCCATAAACTTTAAATTCTTTGAACATTTTTAGTCAACAATTACTCTGTTTCTCCTTTACAAGTTAAATAATTGGCATAATTTTTCCATTAAACACTTTAAAACATCAGGAAGTTTCATGTACTTACTTGGAGTTGAGGACCCATTGATTGGGGGTTCACATATCAACTGGGCTTCAATTTCATTCTCTGGCTTTTCAAATTTCTCAGAATTTCTTGTTTGGTTAGATGATGGAGAGGTATTTAAATTTCCACTTTCGGCACCAGACGTGATCAACTTTGCTAACTTTATATTTAAAATAAACAGTGACTTTAATACACAATTTTTTGTTTTACTTATATTACCCATATAATTTTTGCCTACTTTTCCCTTTTTTCCCAGTGTGTAGGTTCAGGGAAATGAAGGCAAATAAGAAGGGATATAGAAGAAGAAAAAACAGATAGAACTAGAGGCAAAATAAAGTAACTTTTACTAATCAAAAACAATCTCAGCAATAACATCATGAGGAAACGTTCATATACTAAGCACCTGCTGTTGAATACAATTTAAAACAGAGATAACTGGCAAAACAAACAAACCAAAAAAAAACCAAAACCAAAAAACAACCACACACACATGCATGTGGTAACTAGTCAATAATATTTGCAAAATAAAAGACGTTTTTGTACTTCTTGTATGGTATCTTTTCAACATCATTCTAAACAATAAATATGAAAATACAGACATATTATACACCTAACTGGCTTGGCATTCCTGGTAATTTTTGGTCATTTTGAACCCTTACATGAGAAATAAAATTCTATATTATACACTGTATTTTAGCAGAAAGTAACAATGATAAATTCCATTCTTAACACAATCAGTTTGCTCTAATGACTTAACCACCAACTTGATGTTGTATGCTGCAATGGAAATACACTTTAAAAGGATTTAGGGATAAAAGTGTTCTTATACAGATAGATATATCAAGTATCTCATCTTAGAAGAATAGTGTAACTTTCCATCTGCTGTAACCTTCAACATATCCAAAGCGAGATTTCAAAGTATTCTGTAGTTATTCAAAACTGACATCAAGACTTATGAATAAGCGCATAGCACTGTTAATAAGTAGGATACGTACGCAGCAGCACCCACCTTCTAGTGATAAACACATACAGTGAGTTCAGTATCACTTTCAGGCAAATACCTGTTTGAAGGAGTCTTTAGATTCCTGTTTTCCCATATATATTTTCTTAGACTCAGCTGTCAGATCATGATTTTCATTTTCCTCTTTCCCTGGAGATTCCACAAAGACATTAAGAGGACTTGAATACAATACCGAAGTACTTGAAGTTACTGGATTTTTTCTTGGAGGAAACACTGAGTTCAACTGCGGCAGAAAGTCAAAGCCTGGAAATGAAGAGGAAAAAAACCGCACATGATGCCCTCCAATCTTGGACACTGAAGAAAAGCACTTAATATGATAGGCAGATTAACATGGGAGAAGATATGGATCTACATTCTAAAGACTGGTTTGTTTCTCTGATATACCCTATAATTGGTATGTATTCTTAGGCAAAAGTCTTAAACTTTCTGTGACTATTTCCTGATCTGCAAATGTGAATGATGATATCCATCACCCAGAGTGGTAAGGCTTGAAAGGTATTATTTGTAAAAAATACTTTGAAAACAGCAAAACACAATGTTTTAGTATTAATTTTTGATAACTGAAAATTATTAATTTGGTATATATCTGTGGTAAGTATCTTGGAAGGAAATCTCTTGAGATGGCTTCTAATGACCCCTGCCTTTGGAATCCCCATCCTTGGGTAATCTCCCTCTGAATGTGGCTTGGACCTAGTAACTTGCTTCTAACAAAAGTAATACGAAAAAGTGGTGAGATACCACTTCCAAGATTAAGGGTATCAACATAGTCTTAAGAGAGGGCTTCCATTTTGGATGCCCTCTCAAATTATCTTGCTCACCGGCTCTGAGGGAAACCAGCTGCCATGCTGTCAGCTGCCCCATGTATAGAGAAGCTCATTGGCATAAAAGTGTATTACATTTTTAAAAACCGATATCTCCAGCCAACAGCCAAGGGAATGAGCTTGGAAACAGTTCCTCGCCCAGTTGAGCCTTAAGTTGAATGCAGCTCTGGTTGATATCCTGACTGAAGCATGAAGAGAGACTTGAAGGCAAAGGTACTCAATCAAGTTATGCTCTGTTCTTGACCCACAGAAATTATGAGATGATAAATGTTTGTTTTTTTAAGCCTCAAAGTGTTGGAAAGATTTGTTACACAGCATAGATAACACCATATCACCTTTCATTTTCACAAAAATGCTCCTAAGTAATTCTTACCATCTTTTTTGCCAATGGATTCATCACCTCCCTTGTTAACTACAGCATCTGTAACAAAATCAGAAAATCATATTTTAAAAATAGTCAAAAAGAAGCCATATCAATTTAGTTTTCCTATTCATTCTCCAAAGATTTCAGAGACTAACAATCTTAAAAAGCTAAATATGAGTGAGGTTAAAGGTAGGAGTACACATTTAAATTTTTCTATTACATTCTCTTAGCTTCATTCATACTTTAGCAGCAAATATGAACAGATAATCCTATAGTACAGAGTCATGTAATAAGGGAGCCAGGTATAGTATAACAAACCCTGGGGTAGGTTTGGAGAGCTATAATCCAGTTCTGCCTATACCACTTAATAGCTTTGTGACCTCAGACAAGTCTCAAATGCAATTAAATTTCAGTTTCTGCATCTATAAAATGGGGATCATGTCCTGATAAACTCATAAAATTGCTTTGAGAGGATCAACTGAAGTAATATAAAAAAATTTTGCAAAGCAGTACAATGTTATAAAAAACTTTTATTAGTGTTTATTTCAATGGTAGAATATGTATAAGACTATTTTAATCCTGTAATATTCATTTGCTAGTCCATAACGAAAATTATAAAACTCAACTTTAACAGGTGAATAAAAAGAATGGGCAAAGTCATTAACAAATTCACCAGAAATTCAAGTGGCCAATAAACACATAATTATATCAGGAGAAATATCATCTATGTGCATGTGCATATATGTACCCAGTAATGGCACAGTATGTACATGCACACTTTTAGAAATTATTAGTTTCTTCATCAATAATATGGAACCATGATGAATCTGAGGATCATATGACTTAAATGCTAATCATATTTTTAAACCTAGCAAAAGTAATTAAAGAAAAACTTTGTCTTAAAAACTATGAAAGAGAATTTAATTTGTAACTCAAAGACTTCCAAAAAAACCCCTTTGTACATTCTTCGATGCAAAAGTTGCTCCAGAGGAGTCTCAATGGCCAAAACTCCCAACTCAGCACTAACCCCAGAAACTTTTCTCAACTCCAGCACTAGTCACTTCTCTCTCCACCCACATTTGTCCTCTCTTTACTACGTAGTTTGATTTCTCTTCACTCTTTAACTACGTAGTTTGACTTCTCTTCAACCTGAAGAAAAGAATCCTTCCTCTTTCAGTTTGACATAGCAATTTAAATAGAAATTTGCAGACCAGAGTAAGGTAGAAGATACTTCTGTACTGTCACATATGTATTTATTCCTTCTGACTGTAAAACTGTAGAAATTTGGATAAGAGACAATTTTAAAGTAAAAAATGAAATTGTACAAATGAGTGGATGAAACAACTCTGACATCCTGTTGACACAGTACACTTATAATAGTAAATACACAAATCTTTGTGGGCTTCTCTGAGTATTTTCTGAGATAAATTTGTAGAAATGGAATTACAAGGCCAAAAAGTATGAATATATTAACTCTGCCAAATTACCCTCTAGAAATTTATCCATGTTATTGATAATATTGCTATTAGCAATGAGATAATTCCATTACACTAAGAAAACCATTATGAATGTCAGTACCAAAAAGGCACACTTAAACAATGTACTTAGTTCATATACTATGAACAATGACATATAATGCTTCTATTTATCAAGCTAGCAAAATTTGTTTTTTATTATGGCAACTGTTTTTATGGGATGGGGGAGGTGTACCCATATACAAAGCAAATTTTTTAAATTGGGAAGACTTTTTTGCATATCAAAATATGTAAAATTTTAGGAACATTCATTTAGAAGTAGATACAAGGGAAAGATTACCTATGAACGTAAAAACTTCCTTCAAGAAACTTTTGTGGAAATTAAAATGCTAACTTGAGAGCTATTTGCATAATTCCCAAGTGAAAATTACTAGCATATATTTTAGAATGATAACATTTGAAATATCAGTGCAAAGAAAAAGATACCACCCCAGGGATGGAGAAAATTAGCAAACTGCAATGAACAGAATTGGACTGAAGCTATTATTCACATCTTTTAGCCAGAATAAAAATATTGACTACCAGAAAGAGAACAAGATCCTCTGAACAGACTTACCATCTCTGATAGGTGAGAACATGTCACCTAAACTACTTTTCCCAGTATCATCAAAGCTGGAGAAATCCTGATTTTTTCCACTGTCTGTTTCCTTAGATAAAGTGTCTGTGTTTATGCTTTGAGGCAAACCTTACAGGAATTAGATATAAAAATCAATGTTATTACATCTAAATAAATTTTATCATCAGAAGCTAGGTTGTAAAAATGGATGCATTACCCATATTGTTGGTAATATTACAACTGTAAGCATAAGGAGAATAAAACAGAATATAACAAGAGCTAAAGTTAACCAGGATTTTCATGGAACGAAAGGTTTCTCAAACGAAAACAGCTTATTTGTTCATACAGCAAAACTTTATTTCAGCCATTTTGATGGAATTTTTCTAAAATAATTTATATATTTTTCTGCTTTCTTAAAGTACACTGCACACAACTTACTTTTGCTATTGACTGACTCTTATGATCATCTACAGATGTAATTTTTTTTTCAGTCTGTAAGGCATATAGAGCAATGCCTAACATATAGCAGGACTCAATTAATGTTACTTTTCTTCCCTGACTTGCAGTGAAGGAGTTTTCTGTCTTTTCTTTCACTAACAGTGGGAACGTAACATTGCCCTCAGCATTACAGATCTCAAATGACTTCACTAACCTCCATAGTTTACAAAGAGGAAGCAAACCAGAACACCAAACTCATAAAGAATAGTATGGTAGACAACAATAAAGAGATGGTAGCAGTTTCTTTTTTCTGACAGTATATAAATGCATGGCTTTAGGGTAAGGACTTTCTAAGAGGAACTCAGGAGGCTCAGTAGCTTCTGGCTCATTATTGGAGTAAGGATAAAGTTCTAGAGGTTCAAAAATTTTGATTAAAGTCTGGCATCAAGATTGGTAACATGTTATTGTATTATATTTTTAAAAAGTGCTTCATTTGGCATTTCAGGCCCAAATGAAAACTGAAAAGTCTGAGATTAAAACAAAGAACAGCCTGCATATCCAAAAATGTCCAAGACTGGCTAATAAAATAAACTTGTCTAATAACACCTGCTATAAAGTTAAAATATTACCAAATCATTTGTACTATTGTTGAAGAGTGTCGATAGCAAGAGTTCAGTTGTTACAAAGAAGTAATTTCCTCTCCTATTTTCTAGTCCTTAAAATGTTTGAATGCATAACTAACTCCAGCCTCTGAAACTTGAGGAAACAGAAGTTGGTATCATTTGAAAATAGTGCTAAAGTCTTATTCTTTTCTTCTTAAATGGTGATTTCCTTCTAAAACTGAGTACCAGCAGCAAGTTTAGTCCGTTGGAATAACTAAATCAGGACAACTTCAATAGAAGCAACAGAATTTTTTTCTAAACTTTAATTTTATACAAACTTAATAATAATGATGATCATGACCACAATGATAGTATCAACACCATGATGTACTGAGTGCCTACCATGTGCCAGGTATTTCCAATACATTTTCTCTGATTTTCACAATAACTCTAAAAATTAAATAACATTTTAGTGTGTACAGGAAAAAAATGACACTCAGAAAGGTTAAGAAAAATGCCTAAAGGTATCCTGGCCAGAAGTGACAGATCTGAGACTAAGTCTAACTATTCTCACTGTTTCTGAGGCAAAGTAAAGTGTGTGTGTGTGTGTGTGTGTGTGTGTGTGTGTGTGTGTGTGTGTGTGTGAGAGAGACAGAGAGAGAGAGAGAAAGAGAGAAAGAGAGGAAGTGAAAGAGAACGATGAAGCAAACGTTGCAGAATTTATAAAGTACATCTAAAGGGTAATGCTTGGAGTTGTCTGTACTATCCTTAAAACTTTTCTGTAAGATGACAGTCATTTCAAAATACAATTAATACACAAGCATGGTTAACTTTGTGGGGGCAGAACACTCATACACCTTGCTAGAAATGTTGGGAATCTATCAAAAGTTATCATTAATCTGTGACCCTGCAAGATCCAAGTCTTTGATTTCCAAATTAATGTTGTCTTTGTTAAGCAAGAGCCTCCTTATTATAAAACTAAATGAATAATGGTGAAACTTCAGAGAGTTTACAGTGAATGAGAGAATCTTTATTTTGTTTAATTTTTGAAAATTATGATGAAGACATTATGTAAGATAATGGCAATTCTCATAATATAGTTAATTAAACATGTTGACAGATATTACTCAAAGTTATATTTCAACAATAATTTCTTCTTTAAGTAGATATCAATTGTCTTTGTCTCCAGGAGTTCCTAAATAAGAATCTAATTATTTTTCTAATACATAATGACTCTTACATAAGGATGATATAAATATTCAAAGGAAATTTATAGTGAATATACTTACTGTAAAATACTATTCCACACTATCAAGATCAACAAATTAAGGTTTTGCTTCTACTTGGAAATAGTAAAATCATACTAAAAAAACACCAATATTTTTGCCCAAGTATTTATCCTGAAAAATTTAAAAAACATAGATATATGTATTTCTAATGAGCACAATATTTTGGAAACACACTAGTATACCATATAGACTTTTTAAAGTATTTGTTGCAATTTGACAGTATAGCATAACTTCTTAAAAATGAAAGTTTTCAGGAATTTATAGAATATTTTCTTTATTGTGAACAAGAAATACTTTCTACAGTAAGTATGGGAAAGCTTTTAACACCTCAATAAAGTCTAAATGAATCCTGTTTCAGAACTGTTTCATCAATAACATCAGAGAAGAAATCATTAAAAATTACAACATTCTCATTTATTTTAAACAAATTACTAATATACTGCTTAATATGTGCCAGGCACTATTTAGCACTTTAAAATATTCATTTTATCACTTGACTTATTTTTCATTCTAAAATGTGAAATAAAAAGAGCCATTATAATAGCTCTTCTTTTTTTTTTAACAAGGAGATCAAATCACTGACAGCATCAAAGTTTCATATTCTCTACTGGTTAATCTGAAGACACAATGGAAAAGTCATTCAGTCTGCAGTAGTATTAGGGATGAATAATTTCTGAGTTAGCCTCCTTCCATTTTTAAGATAATATTTCTCACAACAGAAGTTTAGCTAAACAGTAAGGGTCTTTTAACATTTTTGAAATTAACAGCTAAAGTTACTATTTCACTTCTTCAGTGATTTTCACTTCTACTAATTTTACCTAAATACTCAAATAAATTTGAATTCTAGGTTCTTGAAGAATGTGCTAATTATATGTAGACCAAAAAAATAAAACCTTCCAACAATATATAAGCAACATTTACCTGCTTTTTCTTGAATAGCAACTGTTCCTTTCCCCACAAGTGATGTCACAGGTTGTGGTAGAACCGTGGCAACGGATATGGTGGGTGCTTCTCTGACAATTCCGGAATTCTGAACTCCTCCACTAGCAGCGTTCACATTAACACTTCGTTTGTTCACTGCTGTGGGCTTATTTGAACAGCCTTTATTTAAACTTGACTGAAATGTAATGGAATATTTAAAAGCTCAGGTTACTAATGTTTCATACTATACATTAATATTTTATAAATTCCCTGTTAGATTAAAAAATATATTTTTTCCTTGCAAATCTTAAGCTTGCAGGTGGATCTGAGTTTCTCGCTAAACCAAAATGTCTTTTAAAAGACTTTTAGAGAGAGAGAGATATGAGAACTAAGTACAAAGTTTTAAAACTATCAAATGGCTTGTACTAAAATTATTATATTACATATAAAATCATTTTTATGTAATTATGAAACAACTATACTGTATTTAATTGATAACATATAATTTCCATATTCTGGGTTAGACTTATTTAATAAAATCAAAAATGCTGAAAAGAAAATGTCTTACCTTCGTAAGAGCAGTGGAGTACTGAAATGCTATACATTGCACAGATGTCTTGTGAGCACTGATGGTTTTAACCGGTGATTTCAACATTCTTAAATCATACTGATATATTTTCCCCCGGGAAGATCCAATAGCCAAAGTGGCTCCATCAGGCATGAAATCCACCGCAGTTAGAGGAGTGTCAGCCACTAAAGTTTTCACTAGCCTTTGGAAAGGAGAACAAAGTATGTGTAGATATGTTAGTGTGTACAGGTATATAAGCTTATATAAGTAACTATAAACCAAAACCAGAGTTAATACTTCAAACTAGCAAAGAGCAAACGTATCCCAAGTATTTGTTTAAAGCATAATTTCAGAATTTGACTTAGAGACATTTCTAATAAAATGGCATGTAGAGAACTGCCAACAATTCCATCTTTTCTATTCACTTTCAATAGGTACATTCCACATCTTACAGAAACAGCACCTATTTCTTTATTACTCTGGCAGTGAATGTAGCAGAATTACCATCTGTTACACCACAAACAGGGGCTCTAGCCTCAGGGCTGAGGAGGCCCTAAGTATCCCCTTTCCATTTATTGACCTGCTAAGGCCTCAGGAGGATTATGACCTTTCACAGGGGAGCAGCTGTTACTCTGTTCTTAGTTGTGCAGTCTTGACCAAAAAGCTAAGAGGAACATAGTTCACAAGCTTTATCCTTAGGCAGCTAATAAAGAAATATGGATGCTGATCTGCTCAAGCTGAGCTCTTTACTGGTCTGTCTAGCATAAGAAAAGAATGGCTTACCAGGCTCTCAGTAAATTGTTCCATAAAAGAAGACAGCAAGTAAGTAACAGCAAAAATTCTAGCATCATAATAAAGGCTGACAGTGAGCCCTTCCCTTGTAGTAACATTCATACTCCACATGATCTGCAGTGTTAACCATCTTGAATACAACTGTCGCACTCTTGCAGTTCTTTTGTTTTGTTTTGTTTTAGCTAACTGAGCATACCTTTAACATGAAAATGGTACAATGGGCCCAAATGCTTGGAAGATTATGTACACCTAGCAGTATTTTTCAAGTGAGAGTAACCAGAAAACATCTGGCAATGTCTGGACACCATTTAGGCTATTGGTATTTAGGGAGCAGAGGCCAGGGATGCTGAGTATCCTACAATATCCAGGACAGTCCCTCACAACAAAGAATTACAAAGCCCAAAATGGCATGGCAATCATTTCTAAACCTTCCTCTAGATAATTAATCAGTTTTAAAGTAAATTAATCATTTGTGTTAAAAACATATACATTTCATATTTTGGAAAAAAATGCTAAAATTGAAATGTGAAATCAAGGCTGGCGCGGTGGCTCATGCCTGTAATCCCAACACTTTGGGAGACCAAGGCGGGTGCAGCGCCTGAGGTCAGGAGTTCAAAACCAGCCTGGCCAACATGGCGAAACCCCATCTCTACTAAAAATACAAAAAATTAGCAGGGTGCGGCAGTGGGCACCTGTAATCCCAGCTGCTCGGGAGGCCAAGGCAGGAGAATCGCTTGAACCCAAGAGGCAGAGGTTGCAGTGAGCCAAGATTGCGCCATTGTTCATGTTTCAGAACTCTAAATACTACCTGCACCCCATCTATTTTTTTTCTGCATGAGAAGAAAATTCTATCATACTAGATTCATCAACTGTACAAACTTTAGAACCCCTGGACATTAATCAGCGGTCTATACAAATCACAAATATGCCTGTTAATAGAATAGCTTGTCACTAAATTAAAAAATAAGCATGTCATACTTACTTCTTACTTGAAGTGTCATAGAGGATGATTCTTTTATCCAAGCCTATGGTAACAAAGAGCAATTCATTGACAGGAGAAAAACAGATGCCTGAAGCTGGAGCTTTGTGTGCACTGTCAAAGTTATGGTATGGACTCTGACTATTTACATCCCAGAGAGTTACTATTCCATTATCGGAAACACTGCCCAGTAGTGATTTCTTAAACAAGGAGTACTTCAAGTGCCGAACAGACTATAAAAATGAAAGAATAAATTTTATGTAATTATAAGCATTCATAAGGACATTTTATGTAAGCCATATAAATTATGGCCAATCACAATATTCATATGGGGTTCAGGATTTCTCTGATGTATGAGAGTGACAGGTTTCGGCCAGGTGTGGTGGCTCAGCCTGTAATCCCAGGACTTTGGGAGGCTGAGGCGGGTGGATCACCTGAGGTCAGGAGTTAGAGACCAGCCTGGCCAACCTGGTGAAACCCCGTCTCTACTACAAATACAAAAATTACCTGGGCGTGGTGGCAGGTGCCTATAATCCCAGCTACTCAGGAGGCTGAGGCAGGAGAATCACTTGAACCTGGGAGGTGGAGCCTGCAGTGAAACAAGATCCTGCCATTGCATTTCAGCCTGGGTGACAGAGAACAACTCCGTCTCAAAAAAAAAAAAAAAAAAAAAAAAAAAAATAAAAAAGTAAAAAACAAAACAAAACAAAAGAGAGTCACAGATTTCAATCATGACAACCACAGTGTCATTACGTGGACCATAGGATGACATACCAATACTGGAAGCATACCAATCGTCTATTAATAAAGTACTTGTCATTTTATTATCTTGGAGTATAGCTACCTCAATCTCCCCTTTCAGAGGAGAAATTTAATACATTGAAATTATCTACATTAATTCATCAGAATTAGAACATCCACCATACATAAAAGGCCTACTAGTTATAGCCAAATCACGAACAAGTATGAGGGAATGCTAGGAGAAAAAAAGCAATAATATATTTGTTTTCTGTATTTTAGATATCTTGATAAATTTGTTTAAATCTGAGCATCTGATGCACTGACAATTCAACACCTGAAGCATAATTTAAAAAAAAAGTAAACCACAAAGGAAAAACTGGCAACCTTCTAGACTGGGGATAGACTATATCCACTGTTTCAAAAGCATCAGCCTGAGGGCAATGCTGGCCTTTCTCTAAACACAAATCCCTGATGTTGTCATTTACTAGGCTGAGAATTAAGTACTTTACATTTAAGCTAATTTTTCCATATAAATGTATATTCTACTTAATTCTAAAATGTTTCAAATAATATGAATTAGCTCTGAACAACAAAAAATGTTGAGGAATTATACAAACCAAATTCTAAGAAAAAAAAAAAAGGAGTCTTAGTTACCTGGCACCTAAGTTAAGATAATTAATATGTTAACCCATTAAATTTGGCTTATTTTCATATGGCTAAAGTACAAACAGAAAATGTTAGTTTACATAGTTTTTATTTTTGTTGGGAGAAAGTATATCCACTTGAATAGACAAATCTTTTCTCTGGTCTGTATTCAAGAAAAAATAAAACTACATAAATGTTAACTATATAAAAAACAAAGAGCTCCTTAGTGCATTATGTTAATGATTACAGAGTCATACAAACATGACTATCAAAATATAAGACAAAACATGATTTCTAAAAAGATTTCTACAGCACTTTAGGAGTTCATATAGTTATGGTCCTTCACATACCTAAATTTGGATAAATACACAAGTAGAATTTTTTAAAACACCATACAATTGCAAACCTGGTAGATTCTCAAAGTTCATAAAGCTTGACCTCTTAGCCACAGTGGGAATTTTACTAGGACAGCCTTCAAACATGGTTATCCAGAATCTGCTTGCATGTAGCAAGGAACAAGGAGCTTACCACTGTCTATAACACAACTTTATAAACAGTTAAAAATGTATTCTTACGACAAAAGCTAAATTCTGTACCTTACTTCATCTCTTGGGACCTACATGGCAGCCCATTAAAAAACAAAAAAAAGGCTAAACATAATGATAAATGTTCCCTTCAGATAAACCTAAGTTCAGTGAACGCTCAGTAAACACCTATATGATTTAGGTGAATTACTTAAACTCTCCAAAACTCAGAGTTCTCATTTACATAATAGAAAATACTCTTGCTTGCCTGTCACAATTATTTTGAGGATTAAATAACATAATTATTTTGAGGATTAAATAGCATTTCTGCACAAAATCAGGTACACAGTAGCTGTCACCATCATTTTCAGAGGTTCAGAACTTTCTTGCTTATCATTGCTTATGTACCGACCATTCAACCAACTTTTACATATTTTTTAAAAAGACCCTTAAGTAACCACACTGAATTCTTTAAATGCCTCCAATTATTTATTTGATAATACTAACGATTTCATTTCTTAACTCTCTACATCTATTAAATCTTCTTTTTAGAATATTAAGATATTAGCTAAGAATCTGGATAAACAAAACATTGATTTCCTACATTATATCTGTAATTACATATATTAAATTATATGTATAATTTATATATAAATAAATTTAGTGTGTGTGTGTGTGTGCGTATATCTATTTTTTAGGGGGGAGGGGAGATTTCTGTTTTTTAAGAGACAGGGTTTCGCCATTTTGTCCAGGTCTCCCAAACTCTGGACTCAAGCAGTCTACCTGCCTCAGCTTCCCAAAGTGCTGGGATTACAGGCGTGAGCTACCACGCCTGGCCTCCAAATTATATTTAAAATAAATTATTAACTTATTTCAATATCAGCAGCACTTAAGTCATTAAGTCCCTATCTTGTTCCAGACTAAATTATTTCTAAGAAAAGAAGTAAATCAAGAAGCTTATGGGGGGAAAAGAATCCCAGCACTGTAAGTAGCAATGCTGGTTTTTTCTTATAACACATTATTGCATAAGAATGCTGCATGTTTTTTGAAGAGGGAGATTGTTTCTAAATATAAAAAATATATTGCTCGCCACAGGTTAGGGGAAGGTTTGGAAAACTTATTCCTAAAGAGCCAGATGGTAAATATTTTATGCTGTTGTACCAAAAAGTAGTTATAGACAACATATAAATGAAAAGCATGGCTCTGTTCCAATAAAACTTCACAAAACTAAGTGGCTGGACCATAGGTTATTGTTTGTCAGTCTCTACTAAGATAATTATTTAATAGAAAAATGTTTTTTTGTTCACAAAGAAGAAGAAGAAAAATGATCCATAATCCCACCACCCAGAGAAAAACTGGTTGACATTTTCAGGGGATATCCTTTAAGCATTTCTCTGTGTGTATGTGTGTTTCTATGAATGCAGTAGAGTATCAACAGAAAACCTGGAATCATACTTTATTATAAACAGCCATGTCAATGTTTTCTACATGATTTTAGTGGCTGTGTAAGATATGAATGCGTGAGTATACCAATTTATCTAAATAGTATGTCAGACATTTAGGTTACTTCTGATTTGCAAGTACTCTGATTACTATCCTTTTTTTAATTGTTAATTTATGAAAAAAATTATAATTCATTGTTGTTCATGCCTTAAAGGTTTTTGCTTGAAAATATGAAATGACCATTTGTATTCCTTCTTTTGCAAATTGCTCATTATTCTACTTTGCCTATTTTCTACTGGGCTATGAAGAATTTTAAAATACTAATTTGCAACTGCTCTTAATATAGTAAGAACCATTAATGCTCACACATTGTAAATACCTTCTCCATTTCATTTAAATTTTGATGAATTTTTGTCTTGCTTTTTGTCAGAAGTTTTAAATTTTTATATATTTAAACCTATCAAGCCTGTCGCCAGTGACTTATGACTTTATACTTCTTTATATTTATGCTTAGAAAAGCCTTCCCTTTGCATAGATAAGAACATACATTCACATCATTTTCTTACTAGGCACTATAAAGCAATAAGAAATTAATATAAATGTCTTAACATACATATGTACATACACACAAATATATGTCCATAAATACAAGTAGTGTTCCTTTAACTCCATCCTTTCCATCTTCTTGATTTCCAGGGCCTTATTTCAAGCACAAATCATCTTTCGCCTAAGCCACTGCATAGTTTCCTACTTCCATTCTCAGTGGCTTACTATCCATCCTCCACTATGTTGCAGCAAGTAACAACTTCAAACCTGAAAATCTCAACATACTGGTCTCTCGCTTAAAATCTTTTCAATGGGAGGTCTCTGAAAAGTTACTGGTTACAGTGGTGACAGAGTTTCTGAATGTCCATTAATACTGTGTGTGTGTGCGTGCGTGCATGTCTGTAGAAAAGCAGGCCTGAGACTATCTTTAAAAAGTCCTACTCTCAGAATTGGTCCTTGGCTAGCATCTGTGAACCTGGATTTTGGAAAGGTTTCCACTGCCTTAACTGGTAAGAGTGGCTCACTCACTGTGCCTAACCTTATTTGTGACAGATATGGTTTAAGGCTAAACCACAGCTGAACATCTAATTTCCTTCTGGGAGTTTGGAATTTTGGTATGTGCTAGGCAGAGGGCTCCTAGATATAATCATCCCCTCAATAAAAACCCTGGGCACTGAGGCTCTAACAAGCTTCCCTGGTAGATATTTCATACATGTTGTCACAATTTGATCTTGGGAGGGGTTAAGCACATCTGCTCCAGGAGAAGACTTTTGGAAGCTCACATCTGGTTTCCTATGTCATTCACCCCATGCATTTTTCTCTTTGCTGTTTTTACTTTGTATTCTTTCACTATAAAAGAAATCATAGCCACAAGTATGACTATACACAGATCCTGTGAGTCCTCCTAGAGAATGATGAAATCTGGTCTTGGAAATCCCTAACAGAGAGAGAGAGAGAGAGAGAGAGAGAGAGAGACTGACTCTGTGTGTGTGTGTGTGTGTGCGCGTGTGTGTGTGTGTTTATAACAGATAATAAACTAGATGGCCAAAAACTAAAATCTCATGGACAACATTTACAACAAACTAGATGATCAGGTATTCCCATGAACCCCCAAATACATGCTGATAGGTTAAACAATTAACAGCCATAAGCCCTTCATGGTACCGGTGTCTGTGCAGAAGAAAGCAGAGGAAACAACAAGGAGTCTGAAGCAGATCTGAGAACAGAAGAAGCCCATAACAGCCAAAAGGTATTCACAGAAAAGCATGGTGGCCAATTTTGCAACCTCAGCTGAAACCCAGAACATTCACTGTATTAATAACGCTGTGCTATAAGTTTGAAGAAAGGTCTGAAGGACAAGAGCAGTTTAGCCAGAGAATTCCAAAACTGACCAGCCAAAGTGTGTCCCTCCCACATCAGGGCCCCACATCGAGGAGATCTGCTAGGAGTGGAAGCAATCCTGAACAGGATGGAGGCAACAGAGCTGAAGAAAACAAAGGTTCACAGATAGGTTGAAAAGTAGAGCAGAGCCAAGGAACCCCAGAAAGAAGCAACCATTATAAAACAAAAATTATTAAAACAATAGGGAGCTCTGTGAAGTTAGAAAAGCCACTTTGCCCCCCACATCTCTGTCCAGAAGTTCAGGGAAACCAAAACTAATTTCACAGATATATCCCACACAAACTTATGAAAACTAAGAGAACAAGGAGAAAAATGTTCTTAACAGATGACAAGACAAAAAAAAAATACAGGACATTAAAAAAATATATAAATTTAAAACTCAGAAATGAGATGTCAGAACTTGGGAAAGAATTAGAAATGTTTAAAATCTCTTCAAAAATGAAGGCTAATTTAGAAGAAATTCAAAAATGATAAACACAACAGACAATACCTTAAAGACAGGTTAAAAATAAATTTTTAAAAATCAAAAAGAAATAAGAAAAAAGCTTAAAAACACTTGAGATATGATAAACCACTGAAGATAAGCAAAGAAAATGCAAAAACAAAAAATCCAAAGAGAGAAAAATACTAAAAATTATAATTTAAGAAAAATTTCCAAAAATAAAAAAAGATTTGAAACTACATATGAAGTAACACACTATGTACCTAACAATAGCAATACAGAATGACCAACATCAAGATATATTCTAGAAAAATGACATGGCTTTAAATAGAAAAAATTCCTTTGAATACCTAGGAATAAAAAACTCGTGACTTAAAAGGGAAAAAAAAGCTATGAAATAACATAACACATTTGAGACCAAAGATAACAGAGTAACACTTAAGCTTCCCAAAGAAAATGTAAGCCTGCTACTAAATTACATTGAAAGAGAACTTGAACTCTCAAAGAAAAAAGTCAAAAAGCAGAAGATACATACTTAGGAAAGGAATATTAACATTGTGCTCATTTTTATTATAAAAATTTGGAAAATATAATAATAGAGAACTGTTCAGGTAAATGATGGTACTGAATAATGAAATACATGCAGTCATTAAAAATTATGGTTATAAAGACTAATAATCTGAGGATACCCAGGGTAGATCACTAATGAGAATATGCAGAAAACAAGATTGGACAAACAGAATGAGTATAACTATATGGATGGAAGACAGAGCTATACTAAGAAACACTATAAGAAAATATCTTTCAAATAGCTTTCCATTAAATAAAATTTGAAAGAGAAAAATAGAAGGAAAAAAGTTAGTTTTTAAGAAGAAATATACAGATTATCTATTTATTTTATGCCTACATGTCAATTATAAAACTGCTCAAGAACATAATATACAGGCTACTCAAGTGTAAACAAATACTACAGAAATATATAGAGAATCAAAGAAATGTTATCATATTAACATTTTATACCAATGCTCCTATATAACATAAAAAAGACCACTTCTAGATAAAATATCTTTGTAGTCAACCTTTTTGAGTGCTACAATTCTGGTATAAACATAACCAGTTAATGAAATAAACCAATTTAGAATTAGAGTCATTCCTGAGAAAGCTGTTATTTCTAAAAATGTTATTAACATTTACATTTACCACCAGATCTCTGTACTCAAGCAGACTATTAATACTTACAAAATCTACACATAAAACATTTCATTTAGGAAAAGTAAATGGATTTAACATATACTGAAATATGTTAAACTTAAAATATCACAGAAAACCTACACTTAAAGATCATTTTTTAATCTAAGGAATCAATACAATAGATTGACATTTGTAATTCCTTTGGAAAAGGCTGCAGTTTGAGAACGGTAACACAACTTAACCTATTTGTGAGCCTAAGATGCTGAACTTGCCAAATAGTGACATGCAATTATAACCTAAGCAGTCTGTCAGCCCAGCAGTTCTGCAGAAGCAGCAAAGCTCTTTTTCCTCTGTAGAAAAACACTGTGATCCCCATAAAGCTAATAACTTTAATTCAGCTCAGACATTTTGAAGTTGGACTCTAAATATATTCAGAAAATCTTATTTCTAATATAAAATTCAGCATGATGCAGATATTGTGAGATTCCACATTACCGTCACTTTCACTAAGACACTAATTTGATAATTTTTAAAGATTTCAAATTCTTGAACATAGAAACAAAAATAGAAAAAATTGTAATTTAATCATAAATGTGCCCCATCTACCATTTTTGTCAATAAGTAAAACTGATCAACACAGAAATTGGGCTTAAGTAACAGACTGAATTCAATTATGTCAACTTTTTGACAGACTTGAAATTTTTATGAACATTGTTTAAACTTAAATGAATATTACACATATTATAAACACACAAATACACTTTTTTTTTTTTTTTGGATATAGCGTCTTGCTCTGTTGCCCAGGCTGGAGTGCAGTGGCACGATCATGGCTCACTGCAGCCTCGACCTCCCAGGTTCAATCCACCTCTTGCCTCAGCCTCCCCAGTAGCTAGGACTACAGGTATGCACCACCTCACCTAGCTAATTTTTGTATTTTTTTTGTAGAGATGGGATATAATCTTGTTGCCGAGGCTGGTCTCCTGTACTCAAGTGATCTACCTGCCTTAGCCTCCCAAAGTGCTGGGATTATAGGTATGAACCACTGTGCCTGGCCATAACATTTTTAAACTGAACTGAATTTTGAGAAATCTTAATAAAAGTTTTCTTAATGAATGTTTAAGTAGCAATTCAATGCTTTTGGCCACAACTAGATAAAACAGCCAGTACTGCTTGTAGAAAAAAAAATAATTTGAAAAAAAGAAAAACATTCCAAAGGTTTACATTATGCTGCCCATAAAAGGGAAAAATAAGTATGTAAAATCATGAAGACTATCTTCCTCACTAAGAAAGCTGGGACTGCATCCTTACCAATAGCATTTCCTAGCCCATGTATTCTGTTTTAATGGTATAACTTATTAGAGAAAAACGAAATAAAATGGTACACAAAACAAACGTAACCATTTGTTCCAGGGAACGGGGGAGAAAAACAACAGACTCTAGTCAAATTTTTCACCATCTTTAATGCACTGATTTTTAAATCAGTCTAAAACACATAATATGATTACTGGAGTCAAGTGGCAACCTGGTTTGGAGGGAATGCATTAAATCTAAAGACGTTCAAACCATTTTACAGAAGTAAATCACTAACGGTATTTTAATGGATTGGTATTCATTAAAAGCTCACAATAGTAGCTAACATTCATTGACCTCTTATCAAATGGTAGGCAATGTGATAAAGACACTCATCTCATTTAGCCATCAAAAAAAAAATCCCCTTAAAAGTATATTATTCTCACTTGACAGATAAGGAAAAGGAAGCTTGAGAGTTAAGTAAGTTGTTCAAGTTCACTCAGCTAGCTAACGTGCTTTACTCCCAGTGCTCTCCAAATAAATGTGGGACTTACCATGTAAAGCTACACCAAAAGATCCTACAGAGATGCAGAATGCCCAAACAAGAGGCGGCAGGCCCATGAAGATCTCAAGTTCTAGTTTATCTGATCTTAGATAAGAGATAAGCTTTGAGCATTACTGTTTTCCTAAACTAGAAGACATATTTCAGTTCCCTGTGAAAGGTAATCAATGAAAATTGTTTGAATATCAGTAATACAGTAACCTATCACCTAGAATTTTATAAGACATTTGTGTGAGCAAGAAGTATGAGGACATGTTGGACTCCTGCACAAAGAGACAAGAAAATAGTGTAAAGTTTCCAGAAGCTATTCATCCTCGAATCCTTATAGATTCAGCTGCTTATGAGCCAGAGATACAAAAGTAAACAATCCTACTACCACTTCTGAAGAGTTGATATGTAAAACAGTCAATTAAGAGTTATATGATCTGAAAGTCCTGGAATCTGTTTTCTCATTTGTAAAAGAGACCATATACCTCACAAGTTAGAAGATTAAATGAGAGAACGTAATATAATGCAATGATCAGAGTGCAGAAACACAATAAATGGTGGTAAGCATTCTATGCAGTGATAACCTCTGCTTACAATGCTCTCCAAATCCTCTCACCACCTTCCCTGGTCCCTCCCCAACACCACAGGTCTGAATAACAGACTTTTCCTCAGGTTGCCACTGAGACATCATTTCCTTTAAAATGCTTTTCCATTTTCCCAAATGGCTTAGGTGTTTCTCCTTTATGTTCCCTTGGAACTCTGCAGCTTATTGCCTTTACAGTACTCAATATTTTGTTTGGTTAACTATATACCTACTTGCTTTTATTGCCACTTTCATCTAGGATGGATAACTATGAATTTTAAGAGCTAAATGATGTAAAACTGCCACATAAATAGTAAAATTTGCCCACAATATACAGCACCCTAATAAGATAAAGGATATCTACAAAACAAACCTTACAATTACTATCATGCTTGGCAGTAAACAGTGAATACTTGCTTCTTCCTGAATTTGGGGACAATATAAAGATGTCCACTATCACCACTTCTATTCAACACTGGACAGGAGATCCCAATCAATGCAATAAAGAAAAAGTAATAAAATCTGTAAAGATTAGGAAATATGAAATAAAAACATCATTCACAGATGACAGACATGATAGTGTACAAAATGTAAATGCAAAAAAAAGTCTACACATTTTTTCAAAAGAATCAAGAGTGTCGAAACTATTAAATGAATTTAGCAGAATTTCTGGATAAAAGGACAAAATACAAATATCAACTGTATCAAAATACAAATATACCACGTTCATGGAAGAATCAGTATTGTTAAAATAGTTCTTCCTAAATTGGTCCAGAGATCCAGTATCATCTCAATCAAAATGAAGCAGATTTTTTGGTAGAAACAGGCAAGCTGATTCTAAAATTCAGCTGGAAGTGCAAAAGGCCCAGAGTAGTCAAAGCGAAGTTAAAAATATCAAGACTTATCATAAAGCTACAATAATCAAAACTAGTAACACTCAAACTAGACCAATGGAACAAAACAGAATGACTAGAAACTAACATATACATACTGTTACCAGCTCTGCAAGAAGGCATTACTGTAATTCAGTGGGGATAGCTTGGTCTTTGTAATAAATAACGCCGATGCAATTAGTATCTATAAGGAATGTAGAACCCTCTCTCACAAAATACACAAAAATTAACTTGAAACAAACATAAACAAGAAAGATAAAACAACAAAGCTTCTAAAAGAAAACACAGAATAGTATCTTCAAAACCTTGAAGCAGGCAAGATTCTTCAAGAGAACACAAAAAGCAGTAAAAATAAAAGAGACTGACATATGAGACTTGACTTCATTATATTTTAAGAACTTCTGTTCATTAAACACACACACACACACACACACACACACACACACACACACACACAAAAGGTATTAAGGAGTAAAAAGGCAAGTCATGGCTGAAAGAAGATACATGCAACATGCATATCCCCAAAATGAATCTACCTAAAATACATAAGAAACTATAAATAAATTTTTAAAACACAACTCAATGTAAAAATGGGTAACAGACCTGAACAGTCACTTCAGAAAAGAAGGCATATAAAAATATACTTAACATCATTAAACATGGACAAATGCAAATTAAAACCACCATGAGCTAGCACTACATGACCATCAAAGTGGCAAAAATAAGACAGATAATGCCAACTATTAGCAAAAAATGTGGAGCAACTGGATCTTTCATAAAATTGTTGATAGAAGTGCAAAATGGCACAAGCACTTTAGAAAACTTTTCATAAAGTAAAACTGTATGCCTGTGCTACAATCCAGCAATTCCACTCCTATGTATTTACTTGAAAGAAATAAAAACATATCTTTAAAAGAAAAGATTGAGGCCAGGCGTGGTAGCTCACACTTGTAATCCCAGCACTTTGGGAGGCCGAGGTGGGCAGATCAAGAGGTCAAGAGATCGAGACCATCCTGGCCAACATGGTGAAACCCCGTCTCCACTAAATATACAAAAATTAGTTGGGCATGGTGGCATGCGCCTGTAGTCCCAGCTACTCAGGAGGCTGAGGCAGGAGAATTGCTTGAACCCAGGAGGCAGAGGTTGCAGTGAGCCAAGATTGCACCACTGCACTCCTGCCTGGCTCCTGGTGACAGAGAGAGACTGTCTCAAAAAAAAAAAAAAAAAAGAAAAGAAAAGAAAAGAAAAGATTTATACAAAAATATTCACAGTAGCTATCTTTTAACAGCTAAAACTGGAGACAATTCACTGCTCATCAACAACAGAATGGATAAATGGTGGCCAATTCATATAAGGAAACACTACACAGTATTAATACAGTATGAACTACTATTCCATGCAACAAAGCAAACATAATGATGACTAAAAGAAACCAGACACATAATTCCTTTTCTTTTCTTCTGAGACATGGTCTCACTTTGTCACTCAGGCTGCAGTGCAGTGGCACAATCAGAATTCACTGCAGCCTCAACCTCCCAGGCTCAAGTGATCATCTTGCCTCAGCCTCCCAAGCAGCTGGGACTACTGGCATGCACCACACCTGGAAATTTCTTTATATTTTTAACAGAGACAAGGTTTCGTCATGTTGCCCAAGCTAGTCTTGAACTTTTGGGCTCAAGCAATCTGCCGGCCTCAGCCTCCCAAAGTGCTCGATTACAGGTGTGAGCCACCACATCTGGCCCACATATGATTCCTTTTATAATATATGAGGTAGTGACTGGAAAAGGCAAAAGCAGGTCCTCTGGTGTGCCGGCAATGTTCTATATCTTGATTTTGTTAGTAGTTACACTAATGTATGTCTAAATACATAAAAATTCAACAAGCTGTACACTTAAGATATGTATACTGCACTTTATTACATGTTAAGTTATACCTCAATTGTTTTAAAAAATTTAAATCTTTTAAACATAATTGGGCCAAAAGGTATAGTCAAACCTAATGTTTTCAGGAATAGTTCTTCATGTCTAATTTTAATAAGAAAACTCTCTACCAAGATACAATAAAAATAAAAACTGGAGCATAAGAATATACATAGTAGTAACTGGTCTAATTTTTATGTTACTGAAAAGTCAGTCCAAAATTTATAAATCTGTCATGACTTTAACACACACGAAAAAGAAAGTTATTCTACATCCTTAAAAAAGATATTTGAACATTAGATAATTATTTTTTTCTCAACAGTTCCAAAGTTTATAGCCTTAGACTTTATGTCTCTCCATTATCAAAATACAAAAAAAAAAAAAAAAGAAAGAAATCACCAAAACAAAATATCAGTTCCTGCTTTTATGACAATATTAGTACACTCTAAAGAGCATCCCTAGGGCAAATCATTTACCTTCATCCATAAAATACAGAAAGCAGATTACCTCTAAAGACTATGTTCAAGGATTCTACGTTTCTGACATTCAACTAATTAAAACTCTGATTAGTTTCCCTAAATACCTTCCAAAACAGAAGTCTTTTGTGTGACATTCAGTCTTATATCAATACTATATTCATATTTACCCTTTCCCAATCTTTTCTCACATTGGCTCTATGTAAAGCCCATGTACTTTCCTTTCTTGTTATTTTTGTTAATGTGATTTCCCCCATATGAAACCTTCCTCTCCCAGCTGGGTGTGATGGCTCATGCCATCACTTTGGGAGGTCGAGGCAGGAGATCACTTGAGGCCAGGAGTTAAAGACCTGCCTGGACAACATAGTGAGACCCTGTCTCTAATATCAAATAATAATAATAATAATAATAATAATTTAGCCAGGCTCCCACTTGAGCCCAGGAGTTAGGGCTGCAGTGAGCCATGATCATTTCCCTGCATGCCAGC
Source organism: Cacajao melanocephalus (assembly GCA_963573385.1). Taxonomy (NCBI): domain Eukaryota; kingdom Metazoa; phylum Chordata; class Mammalia; order Primates; family Pitheciidae; genus Cacajao; species Cacajao melanocephalus. Next base: position 25,916 of record CAUYLG010035128.1, read on the forward strand.
GTAAGCAACAGAGTGAGAGTGAGACTCTGTCTCTAAGAAATAAAGAAAAAATCCCTCTTCTAAAGCTTTGTATTTGCCTGATAAAATCTTTATCAGCTCTAAATATATTCATACATTCAAATATTTATTAAGCATCTTCTCCATGTAAGGCAGGAAACCAGACAATAAACTGAGGACAAAGAAACAAGCCATGATTCCACCAATAATGTGGACATGTAAAAAAGACTAACCCTGGCCTAGTGGGGTGGCTCACGCCTGTAATCCTAGCACTTTGGCAGGCCAAGGTGGGCAGATCACCTGAGGTGAGGAGTTCAAGATCAGCCTGGCCAACATGGCGAAACCCCATCTCTACTAAAATATAAAAATTAGCTGGGCACAATGGCAGGTGCCTGTAATCCCAGCTACTCAGGAGGCTGACTGGAGAATCGCTTGAACCTGGGAGATGGTGGTTGCAGTGTGCCAAGATTGCGCCATTGCACTCGAGCCTGGGCGGCTGAGTGAGACTCATCTCAAAAAAAAAAACAAAAAAAACAAAAAAAACAAACCAAACAACAACAAAAAATACTAACCCTAACACAAGTTATAATCAAGTAACTGGCAGAGAGGCCAGTTTATATTGTCATAGTAAAACAAAATCAACAAGCCTTAGACCTAGGTGAAACTCCCCTACCCTGTCAATTTTCCCTATTTTATTCCCAGATAGTCTTCTCTCAGCTGTTCTGAATCACCAACAGACTGTTTTATATCATTTACTCATAACACCATTTATATATCTGTATTATTCCCCCCAATACATATGAAACTTCAAAAAGACGTTTTCCTATATACTTTTCACATGTACTAAATTTTTTAAGCACTAAAGAAATACTATTCAAATAATAATTTTAAAAACTACTTTCCAAAAGTGAGGATCTCTCCTATTTTATCTGATAATAGTTACGGCCAAAGAGATTACAATTAAATTAAGTAAAAATTAAGTAAAAATTAACTTGCACCTCATTGAAAATTTCTATGGAGAATTTTATGGAAAGTTAATCAAGAGTTAGGTTCCTTGAAAAACTGAATTTATTCTTTTAAATTTTTTATAAAGGAAAAAAAGTGACTTATTTTCCTTTCAAAAAGTTTCCCAAAACATTCTTGTATTAACCTGAAATATATAAGCCTTGATATTTTATAATGTATCTACAAAAACAAAAATACAAAACTTAATTACCCTCTGCCTAAACACTCAATCATTCCATGTCCACAAAACAGTATTTATGAGGATATCTGTCTTGCAGCTGACAAAGTCAGAGCTATGTGACACATTTCTATAACAGTAATGCTGTAGAAAGATTGATAGCCATTTTTTACATTTAACCTATTAACAACTATTTTGTATTTTATTATACTGTATATAGTTATAATCTAGGAGGATGTGACTATTTGATTACATAATCAAATTTATATAAGCACCATAATCTAGTATAAATTAGTTTGCCATCTGAGTATTTTAAAACACTACCATTAAAAAACAGCTATCAGTAAGTTTTTCGATCAAGCATTGTAAAAACTTACATTCAAAGCTTTATATAAGATATAATTCAAAATCTATATTACCAACTTTACTCTGAATAAACTCATACTGTACCTGGTTACTACCATGGCCAAAAGGAGTACTAGATAAATTAGTGGTTACACTGTGCAAAATAATTTCACCACTAAGAGAACCAGAAGCAATGTAGCAATCATTCCAATTGTATGTTACACAAGTTACTTCATCTTTATGATCCTGAAAGAGAGAAATGAAAGTAAGTACACTGCCCCATAACCCCCACAGCCCATTTTCATGTTTCTGTAAATACCATATATTATGTATTTGTCAATCTGATATTCGCTTTAACCTTTTCCTCAAATAAACAGAGAATTATTTTTCATAACCATAAAAATGGTCCAGGCACTCTTGAAAAAAAAAAAAGAGAGAGAGAGAGAGAGACATTATGGAAAGGTAATTTTCTACATGGCACTATGTCTACCTTAAAGAATCCACTCCTCTGACAAATAACAGGTATTGCAAGTTGACTATTGTTGAGTTCCTGCTTTAACATGAAAATGGCAGAGAATATGCTAAATAAATGATGGAGGCAAAGTGTCAGAGGACAGAGAAAGAGCTACTGTGAACGAAGCTGACAGAGGAAACTTTATGGAAGACATAAAGCTGGAGTTCAACCTTTAAAAAAAGAGAAAAATCATGGGAAGGGGAAAGAAACCAGACGTTACACAATGTAAGAGTGGAAAAAAATGAGCAAGGCATGTGTGAGATAACAGCAGCTGCTTCCATTTGCTGAGTATCTACTAGTGCTGAGAGTTTCATATATTATTTAATGCTTAGAAAAGCCTGAGAGGCAAGGTCATTTTGCCCATTTTATAAATGAGGTACATGAGACACAGAGAACTTAAGAAACCTGTGCAAGCTCACGTAACGGCTAAATGACAGAGCCAGGATTCAATTCCATGTCAAATTCCAAAGCCTCTGTTCCTTCCACTATACCAGGCTGCCTCTCAAATTCAAATGGGAATTCACTTTGAGGAATAAAACTGTTGGGTTTTAAACAAACTGAGTTCACAAGGACTATGTTTTTCAACATCAAATTAGAGATGTCTAGCAGGAGCAGGGAAAAGTGATCAAAATTGGGAGAAGAGTTTTTAACAGTTTGATGCCATATCTCAATGATACTAACTAATCCTCATATCTAATAATTATTTATGTAACTATTTATATTTTTAATTATTCATATTAAAATTATATTTTTATTTGTATTTATGTATATCTATGTAATAGCAAGAATAATAGCTATGATAGTCCACCTATATTATAATTTTATCAAGTGGTCCTTCAAGTATTTTCAGAGATTTCTTTACCTTTTATTCCTTTCCTAAAACCAAGAAACACTTGCTATCCTCAGGAAAAAATGTTTGATGAGAAGAAAAAAGGAAGAGCAGACATTTTGTGTATTGTTCCCATTTGGGAAATTAAGAACATGGGGTCCAATATAATTTCTGTGACTCTATAAAGAGGTAGGTTTCTTCCTAACTTCAACTGTGGAAAATAAGTCATTCAGCAAACATTTACTAAGAACCTATCAAGTGCCAGAAAGTGTGTGAATCATCAGGGAAAGGACTGTAGAGAAGAGATCCAGAGGTGAAAGATTAGATTTCCCACTACCACAATTAGTCAAAATATTCACTAACAGAATGAATGAAGGCGCTAAGCACTAAGAATTTCACACCAAAAAAAGAGAAAACCATCCAGAGTAATCGGGAAAGCTGAAGATGGAAAAAGGAATCAAATATGGCCATGCAGGGATGGGGCAAGTGAAGTTTACATGGGTTACATGAGAAGAGATCCAAAGGTAAAAGATTAGATTTCCCACTATCACAATTAGTCAAAATATTCATTAATAGAATGAATGAAGGTGCTAAGCACTAAGAATTTCACACCGAAAAAGAGAGAAAACCATCCAGAGTAATTGGGAAAGCTGAAGATGGAAAAATGAATCAAATATGGCCATGTAGGATGGGGCAAGTGAAGTTTACATGGGTTAAAGAAAGTTGTTCCTCTGTGTATACATGCAGATATGATTATATTTTTCACATTAAATTTTTAAAAGACAAAAATTAATTTTAAGATCAACTTCTAAACATTGAAAAGACAATATAATGAAAAGTAGAATTCAAAAAAAATTATAACCAGACTTTCTTGTGCAGAATATTTATTTTCTGAAACTGCAAAAAGGTAATTAGTAAAGAAACATTAAAAGTAGTAAGCTAGTTTATAAAATATTTCATTACCAAGTTAAAAATACAAACACACACACACACACACACAAAACAAGAGCAGCCAAATATACTACATAACTAAGAAGCTGACCTCCCCAACTCTGATTACTAAATTGAATACTATCATCCCCAAATAACTCTCATTTTTTCCAACGTGCCCTAAAATAAGATCCCTGATAACCAAAAACCATAGTTTACAAAAATGAGTGAAGCGTTTCATTCAAACAGAAGTAGAACTAAAAGAAAAATTAAGAAAAAAGCTTTAAACATTGATCATATGCATTAATGCTATATGTGGGAGAGAAAAGACCAAAAAAAACCAAAAAACGAGTTTTTGGCTAAACAGTACCTTTATTTTCCCTGACAAATCTTAGTTCAATTCTGAAGCCCCTTATTTTTATCATAAAAGCTCAAAAATAAAAGTTTGGTAAGTAGACTAAATGCATTGTAAGATATCCGTTATTTTGTGGAGACTTTTTAAAATTGCTTACCTTAAGAGATCGATGAAGTCTTTTTGATTTTAAATCCCAAATATTAACAGTGTTATTTAGGCCTCCGCTTACCAAATACATAGATGTAGAATTTAAACTGACACATGTCTGCTTTTGCTATTAAAAAAAAAAAAAAGTTACCTTAATTGAACAGAGCCCAGAGCTGACTTTCAGGTCTCATCCAGCACTTAGTAAGCATGTGATAAATATTTGCTAAATTAAATACCATAAACATGCTAATCTTGTACTAAAGAGCCACCCTCATTGTCTTTCACACGGATCCAACAGCTTTTAAAGGGGTCAAAAATGCTTCAAGGAAATCAAGTAGATTTGTGTTCACTTCCAGAGACCGGTGAAGATACAGGAAGCTTAGAAAACAACAGCAGTCGTGGGCTCCCATCAGGGCTTGTTTGCCCATTCCATCTCCCCTTGATAAAGTCTGCTCTTGTATTTGCACAGAATATCCTAAATTAAAATCAATCCTCAGCTCAAAAAATGTTAAAAATAGAAGAGACTTTAAAGAATTTCCACAGTGTAGAGCCCTCATTTTACGGATGGGGTAAGTTTCTTTTTTAAAGAAGTCAAGATACTTGCCCTAAGTCTCCCAGCAAATCTCCCTGTTAAGGAGACCAAGTCTCAGACATCAGGTCATCAAAGCCTGACCTCAATTGTTCCCCATCTCTGTAAAGACACCATCCAGTTTCTCAACATAAAAATCTGGAATAACCCTAGATTTCTTGTTCTCCCTTCCCTCCAATCTATCAGTAAGCTGTCTAACTCCAACCCAAAAATAATCCCACATGGGCTCCCCTTTATCTATCGATACTGCTAACAATAACCCAAACCTTGCCAAACCACAACAGTAGCTTCCTAACAGTTTCCCTGTTTCCACTCCTGCTTTCCTATATTCCATCCTTCATAAGTAGGGTGGACTTTAAAAATGTACATCAGATCATGTCTCCCTTCTGTTTAAAAATCTTCAATCGCTTCCAATCACACCAAGAATAAAACCATTTACCTGGCTTTTGAAGTCCTATTTATCTGGCCATTATCTCATCTTTTACCATTTTCTTCCTCATTCGCTAATTAATTCTCTAGCCATACTTACCTTCCATTCCTTAAACTTCCAACCCTATGTTTGCCCCAAGGCTTCTACACAGCTATTCTCCTTGGCTAGAAAGCTAAATTATCCGAAGCTTGGTTGGAAGACTTTCTTGCCAATAAATACCACCTTAAGTGTCACCACTTCAGGGGACCTCCCTTGGCCACCTAATCTAACTTGCTATCGCAGTATCTTATTTTAGTTCTCTGCATGATAACAACTTATCAATATCTGGGTATTTTTTGTTTACTAGTTTACTGCCTGTCCCCTGCCACAATGTCAGTTTCACTAGCACAAAGCCCATATCCATGCTTGATATTTATAGAATAAATGGATAAAATACAGAGGTTATCAAGTTCTTCTCAATGAGTATCTTTGAGTGTCACCAATCTGGTGGTGCCATCAGTAACTATGCTACACAGAACACAATGTTGCATTTTTTTTCCTATGTAACCTGCAGATGCACTACGAAGTTACATTAGTCGTAACTTCCACAGTGCATTCTTGGATTCCTCAAATCCAAAGGGGACATTTTATGACTTCATTAAAAGTTAAAAGGCAAGTTATGTAGGTTTAGACAAATCATCTCACCTTTCTGAGCCTATGTTTCTGCATTTGAGAAACGAAAGGTGAAGACTAGATCTATTATTCTTACCTTGAGCGTCCATGCTTCTCAGAAATATCCTCTGCTCAAAAGAGATTCTTTAAAGGGTGCAGATAGTCCCTTCCCTCCCCTGATTACAGTCCCCAAGGTTTCTTCTAGCTCTGAAATTTTGACCAAGAGTATCAACTAACATATATAAATAGCACGATGCACACAACATCAATGTTTCAATATAGTTGCTGTAATTCTCCTACAGATACCATTCTAGGAATTGACTTTGGTTGAAGGAGACTAGTAAGATTTAGAATCTGGTTGTCACTGCAAATTAGGACAGTTTGCTAAGTACTATCAAAACAGCCTTTAAAGAAAATAGAAAAGGTGTCCATTGAAGATCGATATACTGGGACTCTAATCATCCCCAACTATAACTACACTTAAGGGCTCAGAACAAAACTTATGTTTAGAGCTGGCTAACCCTGTTGATAGGTCTTTTTTATGATAAAGTATTATTAATGCAGCTAACAAATAATTAATGGAAATTGTATAGTCATTACAGGAATTCTGTACCATTCAAGATGCAAGGCAAAAGGTACAATTCTACTATAAAGAGATGAAATACAAAATCAAAGAAAATATGAAAAAGTTCTACTCTAAAATTTTAAAATGAGTAGAATCATAATTCATTTTCTCATGTAGAAAAGGTCTAATGCCTCAAACAGTACACAAGTAAGAGGACTCAGAACTTACAAAGTGGTTATTAGCACATTAATGCGCTACTTTAAAAATTACTACTAAAACCTAAAAAATTAGTTTGCGAATATTTTTATAACTAAATTAAAACAGATTCAAAATTTGAATTCAACTAATCTTGTATCCATCAGCATTATGATATGATTTGTTAACTATGGGAAAGAGGGCTAAGAGTCATAGTAACTAATTTGGAATATTCACAAAACTCTTAGAATTATGTCATACTTGTGAATACCATCCGTTATTTTTATACTTAAACAAAAAAAAAAAGCTCCCAAATACTGGTTCACTAATTCTAAGGCATAATGCATAACAGTAGTACATATATATAGTGGTAGAGGTAGCAGTCAAAATTGTTCTGATGTTGACATTAACAAATGTTTTTTGAACTTCTTAGGATATAAAGATTCAAAGATGGCTAAGATGTTTTGCCTGCTCTTGAAGACTTCAGTTTTCCTTTTATCGACCAGGGACATTCTATGCCTTGATTTTGCTTAAGACAGGTTAAACAGAGTGCCTCAAACTCCATTTCTACTGTTAGCAGATGTTCTCTCTGTCTCAGTCTCCAACATCTGTGGGTTAGAACTGAAGTTCAGGTCAATCCCACCGGATACCTTTAGGAGAGGATTGATAAAAATCATGAGTCCTATTTAAATTAGTTGAGCTTTTATTCAATTGTTCTGCTGTTTTCTATCTAATTGGGCTACCTTACCTATCCCAGTGTGTAAAATTACGACAATTCATAACAATTTAGAATCTGCTATAAAAACTTTGAAATGAAAAAAAAAAAAGCTATCAACTACTCATACCTTTTTATTTAAATCCTATCCTATTTAAAAAAGAAACGGCTTTCAAGCAGTATGTGACTGGAAATGAAGAAGCCAGCATTATCCTCAATCAGAGGGATTAACTTATAAAACAAAAGGATAAGGCAACAACACGCAGTGAGAGCTCCATTTAAATGCCCTGGGACCTAAACTCATTTTGACAAAGCCAACCTGTGTAAGGAGAGCGGGGGGGAGCTCAGGCAGGCCCCTCAGTACAGGTGGATAGAATCTGAAGCAGAGGGCTACCATCAGCTATGGGTCTTTTCCTAATGGTCCTAAGCCCAAGATCAGTAAAGTAGTCCTGTGTCATTAGGGTTCCCATGCTCAGGTCAACCTAGTAACCTATGTGGGACATCATCCTAAAAGAGCAGCAACAGGGATCCTCTCCTACTGAAGGAAAATGGAGAAATGAAGTGCCTAGTTAACCAAATTCAAGTCTTCGATTGTTCCCCTAATATTCAATACGATTTTACCTAAAAACGCTTCAATAAGTATACATATCTCATTTTTAAGTGTTCCCATATTATTTTGAGCTTAAGTTAAAAATGATGCTTTTAAACACCTTTATATTTAGTCACAAGCACCATAATAAATAAGCAACTGCCAGGCAAACAAAACTAAGATTTTTTAAAGTTTTTTAAAAAAATCACTTACCCCTTCAGCAAGCTCTAAAAGTGGAAAAGGTTGACATTTGCAACTTGAAACAACTATTTTGTCGCCACTGGAAGATGCTGTTACTAAAAAATTATCTAAATGAAGAGTTATGGAGCATCAAACGATCCATAAACATCTATAGCACTAGACTAAGAATTGCAATTATAAAAGCAAACACACTAGGAAGACAAGCAATGAGTATAGCTTACACATTAGCTTTCAAAAATGGCTCATGTTACTATTAATAATTACTAAGACTAATACTTTGTTACTACTGCAGGGAAGAGCTATCCTCCCTTCTGGCTCTACTATCACTCAAAAGCTATTTAACCCATGTGAAATACTACTCTTCAAAGAGTAGGCCAGAGGGCTAATTTTATCCTTCAAGAATGAGAGCATGATAAAAGCAGCATCAGCGAATGTCAATCAACCTTTTCATCTACAGAAATTGTTCAAGATATTAATCCAGTGCTTGGTACCAATCTAGACTAGGAAGCAAATATTCGTACTAGTCTCCTATTTTCCTATTTAAAAAAAAAGCCTGATTTTTTCCCAGAACTTGAATTTTTGTGATAGAATGTTTCAATCTTAAAGAATTAATCTTAAATTAAGAATGAATACTACTTAAATTAAGAATGAATACTTCTTAAATTAAGAATGAATATTGTAACTTACAAATATTTTATAAACATGTATGGTTAAATAGGAATTATTTGTGTTATGAACGAGTTTTAATTTTTAAATAAAATTTAATTTAATCTTAATTTAAAATTTTATTTACCTTATTTTACATGAATTGTAAGTGCAACAATCAGCAAACACAAACAATAAGTATTTTAAAACTAAAACAATTAAATACAACAATATAACCAAGAATAAGAGCCTAATTTTGAGAGCCATAACAAATTAAAATATCCGAAGTTTAAATCTGTGCTTTTTAGCAATTAAAATCTGCGAGTAAAAGCAATGGAGAAAGGTTAATTTGACACTCAGAATCCCTAAGTGCATTAACTTTTGAATGTTTTGGAGAACTTTCAAGTATTTTGTAGACAGAGCATAGGTTGTAATTTTATTATATGATGCAAACAAAATCATTTCTACCTAGATATTACAGTAGTGAGAAAAATCATTTCCCTTTCCTTGGCTTCTTCCTCTGTTTACCACTACTCTTCTCCTTAGAATATAGAAAAGGACTGAAATATAATGTTGGTGGGTAATCCAGTTACTTTTTTATTTCTCTTGTGGTTTTAGAAATCGTGAGAAAGTGAGGAACATAAGCTAAAGGACACAAAAACAAACATGTAATCTATCTGGCACTTCACATTAACTCCATTCTTGAAATCTATGCTATGTGGACCCCAAGTTGCTAAGGCTGAGAACTTTTTGTTTTTCAGTAATTAACCTCCCTGGAAGTAATCAAAGCCTTATTAAGAATAAGACTGTATGAAGGCTTTCAGTGCACATCTGCTCATACAAGAAAACTGTAAGACCAATTTCCCAAAGTCATACAACACTATTTCATAGTCACATAGGGTTCCCATGCTCAGGTTTTGTTGCTAGACTATTAAGTAGCACATCAGTAAATACCAACTCTTAGTAAAACTCCTTGAAACAAAAGTCAACCAAAAAATAATCTTACTATGAATTGCTACTTTTCTCTTATACAGTAAGAGGGAAAATTAAGCTCTAAACATAATGAAAATCTAAAAATAGAAACAGCAATTTCATATACTTGTCACTCTCTTTAAAACATTTTCCTTACTACACATCTGGAGAGTCCTTCAAAAATGCACTCACTTTACCATCAGTTTGATTAACAGAGTACTAAAGTAATTTATTTTACTGCTTTAATACAAAATCAAGGAATGATAAGGAGGTAAATTTAATTCAGTAAGAAAATGTGTCCTTTTTGTTATATACATGCAAGAATAGTTAGGTTCAAATAAAACTTTTAATATTTTTGTTCCTGAATCAGTCATATTTTAAAGCTTTTTTCCTTTCATCAGAAAGTAGAATTTAATACTTTGGTGTTGATAAAAATCAGACAAATGTTAAAATTTAATTCGTTAAGAAATAGCGTAGGAGTTTCACAAAAGAAAATTTCTAACACATCAATTATATAAAACATTTTCATATAAAAGGTGATAAGAGTACTATGGTTACAGCGGTGTTTCTCAACTGGGAGTGATTCAGGCAATTCTGGAAACCTTTTTGGTTGTCACAACTAGAGGCTATTGGTACCTGATGGGAGAAGGCCAACAAACCTTCTCAACATGGTACAATGTACAGGAGAGGCCCAAAACAAATTTTCTGCCCCCAAAAGTCAATAGCGCAGGGTTCAAAAATCCTAGTTTACAGTCTTCACTCCCTCATTTTATTTTATCCACATTTAGAAGCTCACCAAGACAGGGAAGGCGTCAATAAGAAACATAAAAAGCTTAGAAAAATTCAATCTAGGTAATTTTACTATGTCTGTTTAGGAAATAATGTAATTTTCATCACACACACACACACACACACACACACACAGAGAGAAAAAGAAATATGGAGAGTATATCAGCAAGATGGAGATATTGGACAATTTTTTATCTCCTCCCCAACTTGCTTCTGCCTTCAAGTTCTGTCTTTAATTTTCAGTTCAGATTCACAAATACCCAAATGTAGATGCAAAAATTCATTCCAAAACCTTTTAGAATTATTTCCACAATTACCCACCTTATTCCATTTGGTTCAATAAGAAACTTTTGATAACTAATTCTATGGTGTAGTCATAGTACACATTTTTTTAATAGCAGTGTTTTCGAATGCAGTGATTTGTAAGTAAATTTTTTAATGAACCCAACAGATAAAATCAGAGTGCATTCATATGATATACTGTTTAGTAAACTACTATTTTATGTTTTCTATCCTTCATAGAAATGCAAAATATATATCTCAGTATGAGGCACAGTATGAGAAAAAGTTTCATTGACAGTGGTTGTTTAACCTAATAAGTGGTTTGTGATTTTGGTTTTTGTTTGTTTTTTAAAGGATACTATTGCTGCTCCAACATATTGAGCTGATTCCAAGTGGTGACGTGTGTGGGTTGAATTTATCCACCAATGTCATAGATGAAGCATCCCATATTTTAATATCATCTCCTGATGAAGCAAATCTGAGGTTTTCCTGCATGACTGCGCCTATAGTTTAAAACAATGTATTTTAAAAACATTTAATACACATATTCAAAAAAGGTCAAAATCTAATCTAAAACAAGTGGCTCTAACTCGGCCATTTTTGTTCCAAACAGTGCACTCACCAAAGTAGTTGAAGTGATCTTCCTAAAACATAAGCCAGATCACATCATCTTAGCTGCTCACCATACTTACAATGAAATCCAGCCTCCTTAGCCTGCCTGCCTTACATGTCCTGGGCCCCATGTAACTCTCCTCTTTTCACTGGCCTTCTGTCTGCCTCATAGAAAGGCAAGGTTATTCTCACCTCAGTGTCTCTTCATTTTGCTGCTCCCTTTGCCTAAAATGTTTTCCCCAGATTCCCATTGTCATCTCCTTCTCATTATTCAGGTCTTAGCTCAAATGTTTCCTATGAAAGGCCTTTCCTGACCACCTCGGCTAAAGCAGCCCCTTACCTGGTAAGGGGCTCACCAGGTTACCCTATATTCTACTACCTGATTTCATTTTTTTCATAGCACTTCCTACTATCTGAAATTCGGAGTGCAATGGCGCGATCTCGGCTCTATGCGATCTCGGCTCACCACAACCTCCGCCTCCCAGGTTCAAGAGATTCTCCTGCCTCTGCCTCCCGAGTAACTGGGATTACAGGTATGCGCCACCACATCGGATAATTTTGTATTTTTAGCAGTGACGGAGTTTCTCCATGTTGGTCAGGCTCCTCTCGAACTTCCGACCTCAGGTGATCGGCCTCCCGAAGTGCTGGGACCACAGGCGTGAGCCACCGCGCCCAGCCACTATCTTAAATTTTTATTTGTTTTCATAATAATGTCTGTCTCCCCATACCAGAGTCTTGAAACACTTCTGGCACACCACAGCTTTTCAACAAATAATTGTTGATAAGTAACTTCCTAATTTTTTATGAAATGTATGATGATAAACTAACATTTCTCCAGGTCAGAATCCAGTCACACCAGTTTTCCCAAATAACTGTAAAATTAGCAATATGGTCAAATGAGATGCCACTAAGTCCCTATACCAATACTTGAACTACAATGCCTTCACTCATTTATTCAGAGTATACAGTTGTAACACGTAATTCTAACAAGGTGATTTCACAAACCAAGGAAGTTTAGAAAACAGAAGGCAAGGAACTTTCTCAAGGCAGGCACATTAAAGAATGACAGGTAATAATGAACAATAGGTGAGAAAGGGAAAGGGAGAGGGCACAGAATTATACCTCCCACATCCCCCTAGTATGGAAAGTGCAAGACTACTGCACAGCATTAGTGATGTCACAGATAGGTCCCCGAGTCATTAACAGAACATCACACTTATGTCTAGTTTAAACCATTTCAGAGGACAAGTTAAAGACACAATTATAGGAACTTTTCACTCTCGAGACAAAAAGTTAATGTGATTCACTCATGTGCTTCCTTATGTTCCATTCATCTGATACAGAGCTACTAACACTAAAGTCACCTGTTGAAATGTTAACACAGTGTTTGGATTTGGCGCCTTAAACCTGTGTAACACGTGCCCTCTTGGTTCACAAGCCAAGGAACAATGAATGAACTGCTGGAAAAGCGATCTCTAAGCCTTGTAAACACAACTGCAAGCTGTGGCTACCTGCATCCTACAACACCAGGCCTCTTGAGGTGCGGGGTGTAGTGGATAGATCACTCAGGCCAGGGCTCAGAAAACCTGGATTCGAACGATCTGCTCCAACGTAGGAGACAAAACTCGCCGAGTGATTTAATGTTTTTCACTCTTAAAGCGGAGCGGGGAAGAGGACCATCTGCCCACCTACCTCCGTCTTCTGAGAACTGAGCACATTTAAGAGAGAGACTTTACATCAGTCTTTCAAAGAGGGTCCCATGGAAAGCGAGCAGTCAGGACACAGGCGGTAACGTCGGCCTGGGTTTAGGGACAGCGGCTACAGGAACCAATTCAACTACACCGCTCAGCTGAAATGCAAGTTCTCCAACTTTCAATCACCAAAAATGTACTTTTTTTGCAGGACAACTGCTCAATTGGGGCTACCCTGTAAAATGCATCCGAGTACCTGGCAAAAGAGAAGTACTTGAGGTTGATAATTAAAAAAAAAAAAAAAAAAAGAGACGGACTTGAGACGAGGCAAACTTTTCGGAGGCAGCACACCCCCCAGGGCCAACACCAACCTTACCCCAGCTGACCTGGGCCGTCTCTCGCGAGGTGCGCGACGCGGCCCGCGGCTCCCGGGACGCTTCCGCGCCCAAAGCGCCGCCTCGCCTCTGCCAGGCAACTGCTCGTGGCGCGCGAAGCCCAAGGACCTCCGCCCCGCCCTCTGAGGGGGACGCAGGGGGCCCTGGGATCCAGAGGGTGCACAGATGCGGCGGGCGACGCCCCGCAGATCCCAGGACCTCCGGAACCTCACCTCTCTGCGGCAGCACAACAGGGGTCAGCGGCCCGCTCCGCGATGGGCTTCCGGCTCCCGCTTGGACGGTTAAACTTCGGCGGCCGGAAGTCCCGCCCCGAGTGACGTCACGCAGCAAGGCGCTGCCTGCAGCTGTGGCTCCGGGCCGGACGGGAAAGGGGCATAGAGGCTCTGGCCCGGGCGACGCGGGGGCTCGACGGGGAAAGTTATCCCAGTGCCAGGGCGGGAACAGCGGGCCAGGGCGGCCCTCTCTACGCCCCAGCGACGAAGCTCCGGCCACTGGCAACTGCTCTTTTGTCATTCACTTGCTGTCTACTGCGTGCCAGGCACTATGCTAGACTCTTGGGTGTACAGTGATGGTTTAGCCTGGGGACACAGGAGTACAGTGAATTCTCATGGTGCTTGGCCTCGTGGAGCTTACAATCCGCTATAGGAGGCTGACATTATTAGATACCTAAATGGAAAATGAAACTATGATAATGAAAGGTATAAGTTGCACGAAGACCCATAATAAGGGAAACTATTGTAGATGTGGATTTAGGAAAGGTTTCTTACATGCAATTTACCAGCCAGGAAATGCACTCAGACTGAGAACCCGAAGAGTAAGCGTCTGCACTAACCGACTTCAAAACCCATGATCTTTCTTTCTCATCACGCTGCGAGGTCAAGAACATCAAACATCCTCTAGTTGGGAATTCTTTTGAAGGGGATGCTTCACGGTGGAAAAGGAAGTTGCTGAGCTGAGTTTTCAAATGCCCCTTCCAAAGGGCCTTTTATAGCTCTACTGACAGTTTTTGCTGAGACTATCATAATTCTAGGGCATTTCTTCTGCAAACAGTGTTATTCTTTCATCACAACTACGTGGGGTGTGTTTCTCAACTAAGCCCCAGCTATCTGCATTCATATTGCATATAATTGGAAAGTTCTAATAAGTGCATTTATTTCAGAGCAGAAATTGAAATCGTAGCCAAGTTATTGAGGTTCATGGGAAATGGCAAAAGGAGGAAGATAGCAAGCAGCAACTACCTTAATTGTACAGTCTGCAGTTATTGAGGTTATAAAATCCAGTTTGGGCAGGGAGGAGGCCCAGAAAGTTGGGAACTAAGAAAGTAGAGTAAGGAAGTGGGGGCAGGGAGAATGGGAGCAAATGGAAAACAGAAAGCTTCAAACAAAAAGGACAATTAATTAAATCTCTGAAAATTGAAGCCAGCAGGAAAATTGAGACTAGACTATGTGAAAAAATATATATAATAATACATGTAATATAATATATACATACATGATATAATATAAAATATGTCTAATATTTACTGAATACTAAACATTATATTTGTGTGTATAGATATAATGTGTATGTATGCAATACATATATAATTTAATCTTTCTAAAAACACATGAAGGATATGCTATTATTTGTCCCCACTTTACATATGAGGAAATGGAGGTTAAGTAACTTGCCCAAGGTCACAAGGTTAATAAATGGTAAAGTCAGAAGTTAAACCTGGGACCATAAGACTGCAAAGACTGTCCCACACCATTATGCTGTATAGTCAAGAGCCAAAATACAGTGTAAAGGGCCAAATGGAAACTTCCACTCCTCTGTCGTCCACTGATGCTACAGCTTCATCAAACCTTATTGGCCCTGGAACAGTCCTGTCATTTTTGTTCCTGCCTGTGTGCTGATGTAAATACTGTTTCCTCAGTTCTGCATAATAGTCTAACAAACAATAGATGCCAAATGTTGGAAGCCTTGCTAATATATGAGTTACATAAATATATACAGCTTTCCAAAAGTAGCCATCAAGACAAATAATATTTCTAGAGAGAAAGAGAAATATTTCATAATGATAAAAGGGTAAGCAAAACCAAAAACCATATCAATTTTAAATGTTTATGTGAACATAGGAGAATTTTGAAGTATAAGAAGAATAAATATCAAAGCTAAAGGGGGAAAAAGACATACCTATAGTCATTATTGGGGACATTGACAGAATTTTCTCAATAATTCATAGAACATCCAGATAAGAAAAAAAAAATCAGAAAAGATGTGGAAAATCTGTACACTCTCAGCTATTTTAACTGACATTTTTAGAACACTATAGCCAACTACTTCAGGATAAACATTCTTTTCAAATACACATAAAGATGGAGTATATATTGGGCTATAAAACAAGTCAATAGATTTTTAACAGAATAAATCTTACAGAGCATGCTGTCTGATCACAACAGTCTTAAATATAAATATAAAACAATACATCTAGAAAAGACCCAAACATGAAATAAAACAATCTTAATTCTAACAACCCATAGGTGAAGGAATCAAATCACAAATATTAATAATAATAGAAAATATTTGAACTGATTGATAAGTAAAATGCAACAATAAAAATTTATGGAGACAGCTAAAGCAGTTCTTAGGGAAAAAAATAATAGGTTTAAATGTTTATATTATGAAAAAAAAGGTCCAAAATCATTGATCTATGCTCTCTCTTAAGAAACTTAGAAAAGATAACAAATTAAACACAAAGTAAAGATTAGAGTACTGAACAATGAAATTGAAAAAAGATGAACAGAGAAAAATTAATGAAACCAAAAGCTGATTTTTGAAATGATTAATAAAATTGATAAATCTCTAGCTAGACTTATCAATAAGAAAGAGAAAACACAAATTACCAATATGAAATTGAAAGAGAAACCATCAATATAAATCTGTAGGACATTTACAAAGATAAGGGAATAGAATAAACAACTCCGTGTCAATAAATTTGGTCACAACTAAAACGAATGAATACCTTGAAAGACAAATATTAAAACTGACACAAGAAGAAATAGATAATATGAGTAGCCCTATATGTACCATATGTACCATAGAAATTGAATTCAAAATTGAGAAAGTCATCTTACAAAGGAAGCCCAGGATCAGATGGCTTTACTGTTGAATTCTATCAAACACATGAAGAAATAATACAACATTTTAAGAAAACAGAAAAAGAGAGAATATTTGTTAACCCATTTTTTAAAAGGGGCAGTATTACTCTGAAACTAAACCAGAAAAAGACATTAGAAGAAATAACCATAACTCATATCCCTTACGTATGGAGACAAAATTATACATACATACATACACACACACACACACACACACACACACACACGCAAAGTAAATCCAGTAATTTATAAAAAGAATGATAATCAAGTGAGATTTATTCCAGAAACACAAGATTGGTTTAACACTCAAAAATCAATTAACATAATTCACCAAATTAACAAAATAAGGGAGAAAGCCCATATAATTATATCAATAGATGAAACAAAAGCATTTTTAAAAATTTTAACATCTATCCATGATTTAAAATGCTCAGCAAACTGAGAAAACAAAAGGAAGGAAACATCCTCAAGTAGTTCAAGGGCCTCTACAAAAAGCCTACAGAGAGCACCTTAGTTAATGATGAAAGACTGAATGTCTTCTCCTAAGATTAACACAAGAATACCCAGTCTTACTAGTACTGCTATTCAACATTCTTCTGGAGGCCATTGGCAGTGCAATAAAACAAGAAGAAGAAAAGAAAGAGAAGAGAAAATAGGAAGAGGGGAAAGAAGGGAGAGGAGAAGAAGAAAACAACCATACAGAATAGAAGGGAAGAAGTAAAACTCTCTTCATTGCAAAGAGAATGATTGTGTACTGTAAAATCATAAGGAATCCAGAAAAAAAACTAGAGCTGTGTGAATTCAGTAATGCCTATGCAAGGTCAATATACAAAAATAGAATTCTATATATTAGCAATAAACAATCAGAAAAGTAAAAATTACAATTTAATTTCCAAAAATATCTAAAAGTATGAAATATTTACACATAAATGTACTAAAATATGTTCAATAATTGTATATTGAAAACTATAAAACATTGCTGAGAGTAAAAATCTAAATAATGAAGAGCTATATCATATTCATGAGTTAAAAGACTCAATATTATTAAGATACCAGGTTTAAATAATGCAATTTGTTGTTCATATATTATGCACCAATAACTTTATTTTTAAAAAGATCTCAGGAACAGAGTTCCTAATTATTAAGAAATAAAGTGATGGGTCTTCATTTGTAAGAGAAAAAGAAAACACAACAAAATACATAATTGTCAAATTTAAGAACCCTGGCTTGAAAGGCCTTAAATATTCTTAAAAAAAAAAAAAAAAAAAAAGTTACTAAACAAGTTTCAAGAATCAGAATGGCTTTTTCACAATGGGTTTCCTGCCAGAACATAGGTGCCATGAAAACCACTCCTAAAGGCTAAAATGGGAAAGGAAAAGACTCATATTGACATCGTCATCATTGGACACATAGATTTGCCAAATCCACCACCACTGGTCATCTGATCAACAAATGTGGTGGCAGCAACAAAAAAAACATCGAAAAATCTGAGAAGGAAGCTGCTGAGATGGAAAAGGGTACCTTCCCATGGCTGGGTCTTGAATAAAATGAAAGCTGAGTTTGAATGTGGTATGACGATTGATATCTCCCCATGGAAATTTGATGTCTCAGGACACAGAGATTTTATCATAAACATGAATCCAGGCACATCTCAGGCTGACTCTGCTGTTCTGATTGTTGCTGCTGATGTTGGTGAAATTGAAGGTGGCATCTCCAAGAATGGGCAGACCCATGAGCATGGTGTTCTAGCTTATACACTGGGTATGAAGCAACCAATTGTTGGTGTTAACAAAATGAATTCCACTGAGCCACCCTATGGCCGGAAGAGGGAATTGCTAAGAATGACAGCACTTATATTAAGCAAATTGTCTACAACCTAGACACAGTAGCATTTGTGCCATTTCTGTTTGGAATAGTGACCTCATGCTGGAGCCACATGCTAACATGCCTTGGTTCAAGGGATGGAAAGTCACCCATAAAGATGGCTCCAGTGGAAACACGCTGCTTGAAACTCTGGACTGCGTCATACCACCAACTCATGTAACTAAAAAGCACGTGTGTCTGCCACTCCAGGATGTTTACAAAACTGATGGTAGTGGTACTGTACTTCTGGGCCAAGTGGAGACTGGTATTCTCAAACCCAATATGGGGGGTCACCTTTGCTCCAGTCAATATTATAACTGAAGTAAAGTCTGTTGAAATGTACCACGGGCCGGGCGTGGTGACTCATGTCTGTAATCCCAGCACTTGGGAGGCAGAAGCAGGCAGATCACATGAGGCCAGAAGTTTGAGACCAGCATGGCCAACGTGGTGAAACCCCATCTCTACTAAAAATACAAAAATTATGCAGATATGGTGATGCATGCCTGTAATCCCAGCTACTTGGGAGGCTGAAGTGGGAGGATCACTTAAACCCGGGAAGCAGAGGTTGCAGTGAGCCGAGATCACACCACCGCACTCCAGCCTGGGTGACAGGGCGAGACTCCATCTCAAAAAAAGAAAAAACAAAAAAAGAAATGTACCACGAAGGTTTGATTGAAGCTCTTCCTGGAGACAATGTGGGCTTCAGTGTGAAGAATGTGTCTGTCAAAGATGTTTGTTGTGGCAGAGTTGCTAGTGATAGGAAAAATGACCCACCAATGGAAACAGCTGGCTTCATTGCTTAGGTGATTATCCTGAACCTTCCAGGCCATACTGGTGCTGACCATGCCCCTCTACTGAATTGCCACACAGTTCACATTGCTTGCAAGTTTGCTGAGCTGAAGGAAAAGATTGGTCGCTGTTACAGTATAAGCTAGAAGAGAGCCCTAAATTCTTGAAGTCTGATAATGTTGCCATTGTTTATATGGTTCCTGGCAAGCCTACGTGTGTTGAAAACTTCTTGGACTATCCTTCTCTGGGTCGTTTTGCTGTTTGTGAGATGAGACAGACAGTTGCTGTGGATGTCATCAAAACAGTGGACAAGAAGACTGCTGGAGCTGGCAAGGTTATCAAGTCTGCCCATAAACCTCAGAAGGCTAAATGAATATTATTTAGTCTTAATCAGTGGTGGAAGAACAGTGTCAGAACTGTTTGTTTCAATTGGCCATTTAAATTTAATAGTAAAAGACTGTTTGATGGTAACAATGCATCGCAAAACCTTCAGAAGGAAAGGAGAATGTTTTGTGGACCATGTTTGGGTGTGTGTGTTTGTTGTTGTTGTTGTTGTTTTCTTCTATTTTTTTTGCTTGTGGCAGCTTTAAGTCATTAGTTTTTAAAATCAGTACTTTTTAATGGAAACAACTTGACTAAAAAGCTGTCACAGAATTTTGAGACCCATTAAAACAAAGTTTAATGAGGAAAAAAAAGAAGAATGACTTCCATTCTTAACAGTAACATTAGAATTTACAAGAAGGGAACAATACTTCCATATTTCTGAGCAAAAATGATTACTACTCTAAAATTATCTAGCTATCTTATAATTCAAGTGTCAAGAAGGAATAAAAACATTTTCAAACATGTAAAGTGTCAACAAATTTTCCTCCCGTGCACCTTATCAAGGAGCTACTTGAGGCCAGAAGCAGTGGCTCATACCTGTACTCCCCACTGCTCAGAACCCTGAGAGGGGAGAATTGCTGGAGCCCAGGAGTTTGAGACCAGCCTGGGCAACATGGTGAGACCACATCTCTAATGAAAAGAAGCAAAGAAGCTACTTGAGGAATTGATATACCGAAGCAAAGGAGTAAACCCAAGCAAAGGAAGACAGGACATCCAGCCTCAGAAAGGTGAAGAAAAATCCCAGGATGCCAGGTGAGCACTGGGCCCAAAGAGCAACCAGGCAGAGCAGGTAGCAGGTCGAAAGATTCCAGTAGTGCTATCATCAGGAAGGGTAACACACACACACACACACACACACACACACACACACCTCACATGTCAAATTGTATTGAGAAGAGGTTACAGAACTGTTACAGAAAGAGTAGATTAGGAGATTAATTCATGACTAGACACGGAAAACTAGAAAACCAACCAATTAACCAAATGACAAAATAATAATAATAATAATAATAATAATAAACCACCACTAGGGAAATAAAAAGTTGTGCAAGAAAGGAAAAGTGGTAATAACCATAATATGTCACATAACCTGGTATGAATACTATTTACATAGTCATTAAAATGTGAACATGCAATGTTAATTTAACCAAAATTATGATACAGCTATAATGGGTTGGTAGGGATATGGGTAGTGTGTATATGTGTGTAGTTGGGGTGGAGGAGGGTGCAGAGAGAACTGATTCTTCATCTTCTATGATGGAAAGTCAATAGGTAAAGCCTAAAATTAAAAAAAAATCACAAATTAAGTTATTATTCAGAGAGATAGAAGATGAATACCAAAAGATGCCAAAGAGAAATATGTAAAACTACAGGGCTTTAAAATATAAAGTTGCTTTTTAACAAAGCAATCCCTTGACCCTACTTATCACCAACCACTTACCCCTCCCCTAGACATCAGTTCTACCTTCACCATGTCCTGTTGTTTGTCATTATTGTTCTATCAACACACATTTGTGAACCGGCTCCTGACACACTGTGCTGAGTATTGCAGTGACCAAGATGAACAGCATCCCTACCTTGGAGAAGCTCAGATTATATCAAGGTGACAAATACTAGTGATACAAAGTTGCCAATGCTATGATACTTATCAGAGGCTGGGGAGTAATGGTGGAGGAAGGAATTAGTACTAGAGCTGGCTTCAAGAGGAAGCAAGATGATATGCACTCAAGAAATCAAGGTTTTCAGGTACCATTAGAAGTCCTATTATGTGAACATCTGCATCCCTTTCCCCTTCCCTCTTTCCCGCAGCCTCTGCTACCCATTGCTTAGGGAACCTGCTGACCCACATGGTTCTTCCTTGCATCTTCTTCCCTCGAACGTTCGAATGGCTCCCTCTGGCATTTTGTTCAGGTTTGCGCTCAAATATCACCTCTTGAAAGATGTTTTTCCATGGACAACCTTGGGGGGATATCTAAAATATCCCTCACACCCCATCACACTTTGCCTCTTCACCCTATCCTAATGTATTTGTCTTCAAAGCACCTATCTACAGGACATTATGCATTGATTTAGTTGTGTGGTTTGTTTAGTTTCTTCATGGAATGAAGGTGCCACAAGAACAGGAATTTTGTCCTGTTTGTTTGCCACTACCCCTGTGCTTGACTAGTGTCTGGCATGTAGTAGGCACTAAACACCTATTAGCTAAATGAGTAAATGGATGAAGAATGAATGTCTCCAGTCCAAATCTCTCACCTGAGTGCAGACCCATGTACTCAATGGCTACCATCTTCTCTCTGCCAAACGATTTCCTCTTCCAAAGTCTCTCATAGTCATGCAAGGGCTCAAGCCAGACATTTGCGAGTCAATTCTGACTTTTCCCTCTTCCTTCCTTCTCACAAACATCCAAATAGTGTCAATCACTAAACCCAGTTCATTTCATTGTTGAATATCTTTCAAGTCTGTCTGATGCTCACTATCCCCACTGCTCTTATCTTGATTTAGGTTATCCTCATGACCGGATAGTTGAAACAGCCTCTTCCTAACCTTCTTTCCAGTCTCCAGTCTTTCATCCCTCCAGCTCTCCTCCAAACTTCTACCATTATGATCTCCATAAAATGCAAATCCGATCTCATGACTGCTGTTCTTAAAAAGTATGCCCTCAGAATAAAGTCCAAACTCCTTTGCATTGTCCCCTAGGCCCTGTGCCTGTACCCGGTGCTGACTGCTCTAAATCTTCTCTGACCCGCTGGCCAGTCACACTCACCCCACGCACCATGCACCACTCTGCTTAGCCTTGGACCTTGTTGCTGCCTCTGCTTAGAACACCTCCTCCTGGCTTTTAACAGTTGGATCAGATGGCAAGGGCCCTGGGGAAATTTCCCTTCCTGGTGGATGCTGCCAGGGCATCCTGTGCCCACCCCCATACACTGTAAACCGTGTTTCTACTCATTGGCCTCCTCCACTGGACTCTAAGCTCCAGAGACGTAGTGCCTGCCTTTGAAAAATTAGTCTTTGTGTCCCCAGTTCCTAGCATGATGTCCGACACAAAGGAGATACTTAATGAATGTCTGATGAATGAATGAATGAATGGAGGCATGAATATGTTTTTAGAATTTAGCAGTAAAGTAGAAAATGGATTGCCGGTGGGGAGTCTGAAAGCACATGGACTAGTTAAGAGGTAATTGACATATTCTAGACAAGATGAAGAGGGCCTGGACTCAGGCAGAGGCAATGGGAATGGAAATGAGGAAGTAGAATCAAGAGACTTTTGCTCAAAAAAAAAAAAAGATATTTTATGAGTAAATGCAATTGATTGAGCACGGTGCATTTTCTGAAGGATGGTTCCAGTGTTTTACATTTAGACAAAGGGCCAGAAAGCCAGTCATACCCATGAGAAGCAATCAATCAACAAACTTCATCAACGTGAGAAGAGGTTATTGAAGTAGACAAAGAGGTTAGGGAAGCACTTAGAGTTTCTGATACAGAAATAAAAGAGAGGGTTTTAACTGCCGAAGAATCAAGGGACTGACAAGGAGAGTGAAGATTTTAGTACCGAGGATGTAATAACTGAAAAAGTTTGCTTCAGCTCTTAATATAGTAATAAAATTTGCAGACAGCCTACAATATTATACTGACTGGGAAGCTGTACATTATACAAGCTGCCTTCCATTTTGATGAGACATATATAAAAGTAAGCAGGCAAGTTTCTGGGATTTACTGGGGGGAAATAACTAACTTCCAGGGCATGTCATAGGATCAGTGTAGCTTCATTCCATTTACATTGGACATCTCTAGAGCCATAACGTGATAGGGATGCTTAAGGGATCTCTGAAATGTGGAAAGATTCTATTATAACTTCTGTGCTCTTAGCCGAAGAGTGGGGAAGGGAAAGAAATAGATATTTCCTAGGAGCCTACTATTGCGTAGGGCCTTGTGATTTTTCATCCATCTTCCACCTTCACAGAGCTGACTTCAGGAATTCTTTATAAGGATTGTTTTCTTCAAATACAATGAAAACTTGTAAATACAGTCTTTTTTTTAAATAAATGGGTAATGAATACATGTTTCAAAACATTTAATCAATACAAAAAAGGTAGAGTTAAACATAAATCGTCCAGCCACTGATGGTGAACCACAATTTCCTCTCTCTAGGACAATAAGAATTATTTTTTGTGCATCTTCCAAGAATATTCAATGCATAAGTACAATTTACATAATTCATTCAAAATTCATTCAATATACACTGAACACCAACATTACCTCACTACACATCTATCCCATGCTTTTTTTTTTTTTAACTTAGTGATATCTAGCAGAAAGCTCCCCATCCTAGGGCAGATTGGTCTTTCTTTTTTCAGTCCACGTAATAGTCTATTGTCTGAATGTATCATATTTTATTTAGCAAAGACTCTTGGTAAATATTAAAGATGTTTTTCAGATATTCTTTACACATACATAATTTCTTATGCATGCAAGTAGAACTGTATATGTTAACAAGGTTCAAAAGTACATAATGTGAACAACATATGTAAGTTTAAATGTTCTAGCAGCCACATTTTTAAAAATAAAAGAAATAGGTAAAATTAATCTTAACAGTATATTATATTTAATCCATTATATCCAAAATATGATCATTTCAACATGTAATCAATAAAAAAATGAAATATTTTACACTATTTTACTTATACTAGGGCTTTAAAATTCAATGTATATTATACATTTAAATTACATTTCATTTCAGATGCACCAGATTTCAAGTGCTCGGTAACCAAATGTGCTCACTGCCTACTGTACTGGATAGCATACATGTATACATTCTCAGATAGGAAATTGCTCAGAGGAGTAGTATATGGTTAAATTGTTATTTTAAAAATTGCTGTTGCCAAATTGCTTTTCAGAAAATGTTGTATCAATTTACACTTTCCTTAATAATGTATAGAGTGCTTACTTCCCCTATCATTTACCATTAGGTGAAAATAGTATATTATTGAGTTTCACTTTGCATTTATGTTATTACAAGTGAGGTTGATCATCTTTTTATATGTTTACAGACTATTTGTATTTCACTTTCTATGGAGTATTTTAATGTCTTCTGCCCATTTTTTTTCAATAAATTGGTCTTTCTCTTCATTGATGTATGGGAGAGTGAAAATAATTTATTTGTCTGTCATAAATGCCACAAAAATTTATTCCAGTTTGCCCTCTTATGGCTTTGGTTATGGCATTATTTTGTCATGCAAAAGTGTTTACATTTTATGCAGTCAAAATAGCAATCTTTTATGGCTTCTCCATCTTGTCACGTTTTTCGCATACGTCCTTTCTCTAAGATCATTAGGAAGTCTTTTCCATGACTTCCTTCTGACCCTCATAATAAAGTTATGAAACTGATGTCATTATTTTCACTTTACAGATGAAAGAGTAGGTTCTTAGAGATATTAAGTAAGCTGTCTAAAGGGACCCAGCTAATAAACAGTAGAGCTAGGATTCAAAAGCAGTTTGTCAAATTCTAAAGACTGTGTGCTCTTTTGCCTACACTATAATCAATGTAATCTGTGTTAGGTATCTTATTATTGTCCACTTTTTAAAAAATCCTTGTATTATATTAAATATATCACTGCTATTAACAACTAAAACATGCATTAATACTGACAACATATTCTCACAAAATCCTAGATAATTGAAATGAGCAGTTTGGGCATTTCCATGGCATAAGGGTGATGGGTTTATCTTGGGTAGAAGAAGCCAAGGATATTGGACAGGATTGCAGCAGTCAGGGAAGGCTAACACATGGGCTTGAGGACATTCACTCAGTGTCTTAAAAGAAAGGTAGAAATTGGACATGGAGAGAAAACAAAAAGATAAAAAACTGTGTTAGTCTGTTTTCACACTGCTGATAAAGACATACCTGAAACTGGGAACAAAAAGATTTAATTGGACTTACAGTTCCACATGGCTGGAGAGGCCTCAGACTCAGAATTCATGGCATGAATAGAAAGGCACTTCTTACATGGCAGTGGCAAGAGAAAATAAGAAAGAAGCAAAGGTGGAAACCTGGTAAACCCATCAGATCTCGCAAGACTTATTCAGTATCACAAGAATAGCATGGGAAAGACCAGCCCCCGTGATTCAGTTACCTCCCCCTGGGTCCCTCCCATAACACATGGGAATTCTGGGAGATACAATTCAAGTTAAGTTTTGGGTTGGGACACAGCCAAACCATATCATTCTGCCTCTGGCCCCTCCAGATCTCATGTCCTCACATTTCAAAACCAATCATGCCTTCCTAACAGTCCACCAAAGTCTTAACTCATTTTAGCATTAACCGAAAAATCCATGGTTCAAAGTTTTATCTGAGACAAGGCAAGTACCTTCTGCCTATGAGCCTATAAAATCAAAAGCAAGCTAGTTACTTCTTAGACACAATGGGGGTACAGGTATTAGGTAAATATGGCCATTCCAAAGGGAGAAATTGTCCAAAACAAAGGGGTTACAGGGCTCATGCAAGTCTGAAATCCAGCAGGGCAATCAAATTTTACAGCTCCAAAATGATCTCCTTTGACTCCAGGTCTCACATCCAGGTCATGCTAATGCAAGAGGTGGGCTCCCAGGGTCTTGGGCAGCTCTACCCCTGTGGCTTTCCAGGCTATAGCCCCCCTCCTCGCTGCTTTCACAGGCTGGCATTGTCCGTGGCTCTTCCAGATACACAGTGCAAGCTGTCAGTGGATCTACAATTCTGGGGTCTGGAGGATGGTGGCACTCTTCTCACAGCTCCACTAAACAGTGAGGGACCCTGTGTGGGGGCTCTGACCATGTTTCCCTTCAAAACTGCCCTAGCAGAAGTTCTCCATGAGGGCTGCACCCTGTAGCAAACTTTTGCCTGGGCATCTAGACATTTCCATACATCTTCTGAAATCTAGATGGAGGTTCCCAAACCTCCGTTTTTGACTTCCGTGAATCTGCAGGCTCAACACCACATGGAAGCTGCCAAGGCTTGGTGTTTGCACCTTCTGAAACCCCAGCCTGAGCTGTATGCTGTATGTTGGCCTCTTTCAGCCACGGCTGGAATGGCTGGGACACAGGGCACCAAGTCCCTAGGCTATGTACCACTCAGAGACCCTGGGCCTAGCCTATGAAACCACTTTTTCCTCCTGGGCCTTTGGCCCTCTGATGGGAAGGCCTGCCATGAAGGTTTCTGAAATGGCCTGGAGACATTTTCCCAATGGTCTTGGAGATTAACATTAGGCTCCTTGCTACTTATGCAAATTTCTACAGCCAGCTTGAATTTCTCCTCAGAAAATGGGCTTTTCCTATCTATTGCATAGTCAGGCTGCAAATTTTTCAAACTTTTATGCTCTGTCTCCCTTATAAAACTAAATGCCTTTACCAGACCCCAAGCCACTTCTTGAATATTTTGCTGCTTAGAAATTTCTTCTGTCAGATACCCTAGATCATCTTTCTCAAGTTCAAAGTTCTATAGATCTCTAGGGAGGGCAGGGGCAAAATGCTACCAGTCTCTTTGCTAAAGCATAACAAATGTGACCTTTACTCCAGTTCCCAACAAGTTCCTCATCTCCATCTGAGACCACCTCAGTCTGGACTTTACTGTCCATTTTGCTATCAGCATTTTAGACAAAGCCATTCAACAAGTCTCTAGGGAGTTCCAAACTTTCCCACATTTTCCTGTCTTCTAATGAGCCCTCCAACCTCTGCCTGTTATCCACTTCCACATTTTTGGGTATATTTTCAGCAATGCCCCACTCTACTGGTACCAATTTATTGTTTTCATGCTGCTGATAAAGAGATACCTGAGACTGGGACGAAAAAAGGTTTAATTAGATTACAGTTTCACATGGTTGGAGAGGCCTCAGAGTTATGGCAGGAGGTGAAAGACACTTCTTACATGGTGGTGGCAAGAGAAAATGAGAAAGAAACAAAAGCAGAAACCCCCGATAAATCCATCAGATCTCGTGGGACTTATTCACTATCACAAGAATAGCATGGGAAAGACTGGCCCTCATGACTCAATTACCTCCCCACGGGGTCCCTCCTACAACATGTGGGAATTCTGGGAGTTAAAATTCAAGTTGAGATTTGGATGAGGACACAGCCAAACCATATCAAAAACCTTAGAGAATGAACAGAAAGCATTCAAGAGCTCAGTTTATCGGGCTGAAAGAGAGAACAAATAACAAATTTCAGTAAAACTGGAAAGAGCCTAGACTTCCAGACCAAAGGGTTTAGACATCTTTATGTGAATAGCCAGAAGTCACTGAAAAGTTTTGAAAAAGATAGTGACATGACTGGAATTATGCTTCATGAAGATTAGTCTGGCTGGACTATGCACGCTCCTGGAAAGAAAGGGAGGGAGCGAGAGAAAGAGAGGAAAGTGGAGCAGATCATTAGGATCCTCAAGAGGAAAACCAATCCGATTCATTATAGCACGACATGATTTTGTTTCATTATTGTCATTCACCATTTCCACCAGACTTTACTACAAACAACAACTTGGGTTGTTTTCAAAACTTAAATTTGTCAAAATATGAATTTTTTCCTTTCAAGCAGTGACAGATTCAAGAGAATCTTCCAAAATGTCTTGTTCAGTAACATCCTTGCTAGGATAGATGTATAGCCTCCCAAAGTGAATACCTTAGCAAGTATCCTGTTTTTATTCTTTTAAAAAATGAGTCTCTTGATAATCTTATCTGATGCCCAAAAAAAGTTAAATTATTATAAGGGAAAAGAAATTCTGCCTTTCTTATGTGTGGCTTGTAGAAAAAGCATACATCTTAAAACATATGTTTAGTTAGTTTAGGGGTATACCAGCAGCTCAGTATCTGGAGCGCTTAGGTCTATGAATGCTGCAGCTTCCCCTGCCAAGCTGAGGAAAGCTTACGTTCAGTTCCCCTTCTGGGAGCAGGGGTACATGGGTCCCTGATCCCGGGGTCAGTTGTGGTCAATACCCAGGGTCATTTGTGTCCAATACCCCAGGTCATATGTGGCCAATCCTGCTTCTTGGGTCAGTATTTGTGTCCTCTGCTCAACCTCTAAATGTCTGTATTCCCTCTAATTCTGCCCTCAGCCCTCTGGATTTTCATGCTACGCCTTTTTTTCTGTGAAAAAAACATCAAAACCAATGGCTTTGATAACTGTTTCCACTCTATTGATTTTAAATCAGACATCCCACAGGTACCTCAAGCCTAAAGAAGCTACTGTAAACTCACTCTATTTGACACCTAATCTGTTCCTCCCATTTCTGTATTTTTTACCTCAACCATCTGCCCGATCACTCATTCAAAAGACCAAACCAGAATCCCAGGAATTATTTTAAGTCCTCCTCTAGTATCTTCTCTCTCCCTTCACATTCCATCAATTACGAGATCACATAGATTTTACTTTTTAAGTATCCTTCAAGTCAGTTTCTACTTTTCACCTTAACCTGCTCAACCGTAGTTCAGACCATCACTTATTCTAGTCTGGAGTAGGACTATTGCCTCCCAGTAATACCTCCTGGTCTGCTTCTCTAATCTATGCTCCATACTATTGCCAGAGGGAGTTTCCTATAGAGGAAGTCTGATCACGTCACTCCTCTCCTGGACATGCTTCAATGGCTCCTCATCATTTTTAGGAGAAAGTTCCACACATTCATTCAATTATGAAATATTTATTAATCAATTACACTGTCCCAAGTGCTATGGGAGATGCCACAGTTGGAGAAAACAAAACAACCCATGTTTTTTTACCTAAAAAGGCTCCTAGTTATGCTTATGTGAAAATAGGTTTCAGATTCTTTGGAGAAAGTCGTGAAACAATGGAGACTTTATTGCAATTTGCAACACAAATACTATGATTCAGGCTTTCTTCACCCTTTCTAATTCTACAGAAGAACAACATCAAATAGATGATCTGTGGGGTCCCAGTCTGAGTTCTTTGCCTACTGAAGACCCACTCTTACTTTTACTCATTCTTTTTGAACTGTGATGAGGATTTTCTCAAAAAGATAAAAGGAGGACCTAGTGCAAAGGTGTCTGTAGCATTTCCTGTAGCTACTGATTGATATTATCTATCATTCAAGGAGACTTAAACACCATTGCTCTGAATTCCTATATCTTGATGGATGCTTTGCCTGTCCGTATCCACATTGGTTCACCTTTGGGTCAGATAGCTATCCTGCATTTTCTTAACACAAAATAAAAGATGCTGTACATCACTTGGTTTCTAATAACATGCCACAGCTTTGATGCAACATTATGGGACTATAGTATCTAATTGGTTTGGTGCGTGCTTCCTGTCTACTCCTGTAATAAAGAGTGTATTAGGTTTGCTTTATGTGTATGACTTGACTTTAAAGAAGAACAGCTGAACTCATTTTAGACTAGAGAAAACCTAGGAATTACGTTAGAGAGGATAATTCTTTACGTGATGGACTAATGAATATTTTTTCCTTCTAATTATCACGAGTCTAGACACATCTTTTGTGAAGAAAAAATGCTTTCTGGCTGTTAATTTGACAGCTGGAAATTTTTACTCTGGTTCACCTGGACTTTAATCACTGATTTAGCTTGTGAGGAGGGAGAGAATTGTCTCAGAGAAACTATTTTTGAAGGCTGACTAATAATGGTCTGAGTGACTCATGATGCAGGAAGGAATGCATTAAGCAGATTGTTGAAATAGAAAAAAAAAAGGTTGTTGGATATATTTCCTTCCCTCTGCCAAAGTGTAGATAAGAAAAGGGATTCTTGAGTGCTAGTAAAATTCTGCTTTTTTATCTGGGTGCTGGTTATTAAGTGAGTTTAATTTTAATAAATTTATTGAGCCATACACTTAGGATTTGTGCATTTTCTGCACGTTATACTTCAATACTTTAAAAAAAACTATAGCACTCCCTTCTCACCTGGAGAATAAATAGACCTCTGTGTGTATATACACACATACCTACATACATGCTTCCCCTTCATGCAAAGGGTTTATATTTCTAAAAGCAGCTTTTTGTTTTCTTATTTTAAAAAAATTTAATAGAAACAAGGTCTTGCTCTGTTGCCCAGGCCGGTCTCGAACTCCTGGACTCAAGCAATCCTCCCACCTCAGCTTCCCAAAGTGCTGAGATTACAGTCATGAACCGCTGTGCCCCGACTTTTATTGGAGTATAAATTCTCTTTCTTCTTCATTAGGCTCTAGGGCAAATGTCCTATTTAGTTTGTACTCTCTATTGGAGCTAGCACCTAGAAAATACTTCATAAATATATGCTGAATGACTAAGCAAAAGAACATGTAAATCAGGGGTTCCCAATTCCCTGGGGCCATGGACTGGTACTGGTCCATGGCCTGTTAGGAACCAGGCTGCACAGCAGGAGGTGAGCAGAGGAAGAGCAAGCATTTCCACCTGAGCTCCACTCGCCATCAGATCCATGGCATTAGATTCTCATAGGAGCATGAACCCTACTGTGAACTGTGCATGCGCAGAATCTAGGTTGCACACTCCTTATGAGGATCTCATGTCTGATGATCTGAGGTGGAATAGTTTCATTCTGAAACCATCCCCACCCTGGTCCATGGAAAAATAGTCTTCCACAAAACTGGTCCCTGGTGCCAAAAAGGTTGGGGACCCCTGATATAAATGACAAAACTAAAGAAGTTAGAAACAGATTTTAGTGACTCAGAATAGAAATATAGTAAATTAGTATTCCCCACATTGTAAACATCAATTATGTTTGTGGCTATCTTAGTCAGTGACCAAGTTCAATAGGTAGTTTGAATCTCATAATTCTGGCTATGTATGTATGTATGTATGTATGTATGTATTTAGGTACGGAGTCTTACTCTGTTGCCCAGGCTGGAGTGCAGCGTCACAATCTCAGCTCACTGCAACCTCTGCCTCCAGGTTCAAGCAGTTCTCCTGCCTCAGCCTCCCAAGTAGCTGGGATTATAGGCATGTGCCACCACCACACCTGGCTAATTTTTGTATTTTTAGTAGAGGCAGGGTTTCACCATGTTGGACAGGCTGGTCTCGAACTCCTAACCTTCTGATCTACTCACTTGGTCCTCCCAAAGTGCTGGGATTATAGGCATGAGCCACTGCGTCCAGCTAGTAATACTGGTTAAGTATTAAATATAATGTTTGACCAACCAAACCAACCTATTCCTCAATATTACCAAATATCAAGAAGAGTAAGGTCTCTATGACTTAACGATCAACTTTAAGGAGTGTTGGAACTCCACTACTATAGGGTTAGAGAGGCTTAGTGCTGGAGGACACAGCACAGCATCATCCTCCATGTAGAATCTGCACGTATACCATGAGAGAGAGACCTGACATGACATGTGTCCAGTTTAGTTAGCCTGTAAGGTTTTTTTAGTCATTGTCTTAAGATAATTTGTGCTTGGACTATTAAGGAACCAATGGAACAAGTAGAATGTTTTAAAATATTTCTAGTTAATGACTTCTACTATTGTTTTCTATTCTATTAGGTTTTAGAAAGTCCCTCTGGAATAATGTATATTATGCCATGATTTCAAAAGTGGGGTGGGGTGATAATACATCAGTCATTCATTTCTATATAACAAGGTACTCCAAACCGTAATGGCTCAAAACAACCATAAACATTTATTTCTCATAGTTTCTGTGAGTCTGAAACTTAGAAGCAATTTTGCTGAGCACATGAAGTTTCCAAAAATGTTAAGTCACTTGCTCAAAGTTATACTGCCAGTAAGTAATCAGGCTAGGATTTGGAACCAGCAGTGACACTGGTGGCCAGGATATCAGTTAGGAAGTTATAGCAACAGCCCAAGTGAAAAATAACTTGGGAAACTTCCAGCTTATAGTACAGGTAGCAGAAGTCTTTTGACAGTTGGTTGTGGGACCACCCCGAGAACCAGATAAGAGAGTGCCTGGCCCAAGGCACGGTGCTTTAGAAGGCTGTGTTCTGGCCCCTGCTCTCCTCACCACAGAACAAGGCCCACAGGTCTAAGGGGACTGGCCTGCCTGGGGCCTACACTCTGCCTTTTTTAAACTCAGGTACCTAAATCCCTGGAATTTCCCACCCAGACTGCTACAGGATTCTTTCTCAGATTTTTCCCTGCAAAGTCCAGACTTACTATTTGTACATACAACTCTGAGGCCTGAGGAGTGGCCAAAGGTGGCTAGTTGCCAAGGGTTTGGACAGAGTTTGACATTGGGAGAATGGTGCAGGGTCCACGTGCATATGTATCCCTCACAGCGCCGGAAGGAGCAAGCGGGAAAGGAGAAAGAAGACAGGCCACAGCTGGGAGCCATCTCTCCTCATGCAGCCTAGTCCTCTGCAGAACACCAAGGAATGTGAGAATCTTTCATTATACTCTGGCCATCCAGGTCATCATGAAGTGTACTTGTCAAGTTAGGAGGACTGAATACATTTTAGTTAAAAATAATTAGAGCTTCCTTTGTAACTTTTAAGCATTTGGATATACGCTTTATGTGCCTCGTGTGTGTACCCTGGTTGATCCAATAGGATCATACTGGATATGTATTTTTCTGGCCATACTGTTAGCTAGTTAATCACCAAATTTGCACACTATGAATTCCTAGAAATGCTAGATGAGTATAACAAATAGTCCTTTAACTTATAGCTGAGCTCATAAGAAAGAAAAAAAAAACCCAGTGAAAGAAAGGAAAAAATAAAATCCAAGGTGGTGAGTATATGAGCTAGTACTGCAGCATCACTGGATGAAGCTTTTGGTTTTGTTAACCTAAGGGCCTAGGTTTTAGTGCCTTGAGGCCTGGGACAACAGAGGTTGCAGGTTAGAATTGAGGTCTTTGCATAAAGCTGAGAACCTCAAGAGACTGTGAGATAGGTAGAATAATGGCTCCCCAAGGACATCCAAATCCCAATCCCTAGAACCTGTGAATATGGTATCTCACGTGGCAAAAAGGAATTATGATAACAGATGGAATGAAGGTTGCTAATCAGCTGACCAGAAAATAATGAGATTATCCTGGGTTATTCTGGTGGTCCCAATGTCATCACAAGAGCGCTCAAAAGTGAAAGGGAAAGACCAAAGAGGTCAGAGTCATGTGATGTAAGAAGGACTTAACACACCATT
The DNA here is from genome assembly GCA_963573385.1 of Cacajao melanocephalus. Classification (NCBI taxonomy): domain Eukaryota; kingdom Metazoa; phylum Chordata; class Mammalia; order Primates; family Pitheciidae; genus Cacajao; species Cacajao melanocephalus. Next base: position 59,789 of record CAUYLG010035128.1, read on the forward strand.
GTTGAATTTGAAGATGGAAGGAGGTCACCACCTAGGGAATCAGAGCTAGAGGCTGGAAAACGTAAGGAAATGTATTCTCCCCTAGAGCCTCCAGAAGAAACCAGCCCTGTCAATACCTGGTTTTAGCCCAATTAGACACATTTTGGATCTCTGATCTATAGAACTATTAGATAATAAATTTGTGGTGTTTGAAGCCAAATAGTTCATGCTAATTTATGACCACAGCAATAGGAAACTAATACAGACTTGATCCTCCATAAAATGTTGGACTAGAAGAAAACTGCTCATTAGCACAGATGAAGAATAAGGACTCTTATCTAATTGCTCTGAGGCTCCGGGTAAAAAAAAGTCCCTTGAGAAATTGTTACCATGGCCCTGCCCTTTACCATTTGCAGCGTCCCTCACTCTCAAACTGAGAAATTATCACAATAATTGCTCCCAAGGAGAGGTTCCTAGCAAATGCAAAATCTCCTCAGCCTAGGCCACTCAAGGTTCACAGAGATACAGTTCTGATAAATACCTGCTCAAAATGACAATCTAAATTAAAATAAGCATAGGCAGAAAGAAAGAAAGAAGAAGGAAAGAAAGAAAGAAAGAGAAAGAAAAAAGAAAAAGAGAGGAAGGAAGGAAAAGAGAAAGAGGGAAGGAAGGAAGGAAAGAAGGAAGGAAGGGAGAAAGAAAGAGAGAAAGAAAGGAGAGAGGGAGGAAGGAAAGAAGGAAGGAGGAAGAAGGAGGAGGAGGAAGGAAGGAAGAAAAAGAAGAAGAAAGAGGAGGAAGAGGGAGAAGAGGAGGAGAAGAAGAATTCAGCATAAATCAGATTGAGCAGACACAATAAACAGCAAGATCAATATCCCACAAGTATCATATGATAGAAAAATATGACTGAGAAAGAAAATAGTATGTTTTAAATGATTGGCAGCATAAAATAAATAATCCAAATTACCAAACAAGACACTGTGAGAAAAAAAATCAGTAGATTTAGTAAAGAAGCAAATAGAAATTCTAGAAATAAAAAGTGAAGCCTTTGAAACAAAAAATTCTATGAATAAATAAGTTTGATAGAATCAAAAAGAAAATCATCAAACCGAAAGATAAGTTAGAAGTCACTATCTAGAATGTAGGCTGGCAAGGGAAAAAAAGGATGGAAAATAAAAGAAAGATTAAGAAACAGAGGGCCAGTGTGGTGGCTCATGCCTGCAATCCCAGCACTTTGGGAGGCTGAGGCGGGTGGATCACCTGAGGTCAGGAGCTGAGGACCAGCCTGGCCAACATGGTGAAACCCTGTCTTCACTGAAAATACAAAAGTTAGCAAGGCATGGTGGTGCACACCTGTAATCCCAGCTAGTCAGGAGGCTGAAGCAGAAGGATTGCTTGTCCCTGGGAGGTGGAGGTTGCAGTGAGCCAAGATCGCCTACTGCACTCCAGCCTGGGTGACAGAGCAAAACTCCATCTTAAAAAGAAAAAGATAAGAAATGGAGAGAATACAATGAGAAATCCAAAACATATATAATAAGAGTCCCCAGAGAAGAGAAAGCAGTGAATGGGGGAGAAAGAATATTCGGAGAGCTTATTGTATATGTCTTAACTCCAATAGCCATATTAATTAGGGGCCAATGAAGAAAATCAGATGGTAACAGTCTCTTGACATGCATGATTAAATGATAAAACCACAAACTGAATAATTACAGTCATTCTTTTCTATATTGCATGCTGTGTGTTTATTCCCTGTCAAAGTATGATTTTCAAAAGTTAAAAACACAATATTTTAAAAAACAAAATAAAAATGAGTTAAAAGTTTTATTCAGCTCATTAATTAGTGAATTTATAAAATGGTAAGGTTTATTGAAAGAGCATTTTTAAAGTGTTAGAATAATGATAGTAGGTTAGACACAAAACTGGTTAATGTCCTACAGGCCAGTAAGTGATAACCTTTGGATTATATTCACATCACTTGCATCTTTTTGGGATAAAATTTGTTTATATTGCTATTGAAAAAGAATCACTTAAATTGTCATCAATTTATTACAAGCTTACCTCTGTCCTTAAAGAGATGTAAGATTTCCTAATCAATAGCAAATAAATGTCAAACAAAAGTTCGAGAATCAGACAGCCCCCCTGTAATTGTTAACTTCATGTGTCAACTTGGCTAGGCTCTGGTACAAAGATATTTGGTCAAATGTTAGTGTAGATGTTTCTGTGAAGGTATTTTTAGATGAGATTAACAAGTCAAAAGTCTTTCAGTTAAGTAGATTTTTCTACATGAGTGGACCCTATCTAATCAGTTGAAGGCCATAAAAGACTGAGATTGCTCAAGGAAAAGGGAATTCTGCTTCCAGATTGCCTTTGGGTTTGAGGGTCTCCAGACTGCCAACCTGCTCTGTAGATTTCAGGTTCATCAGTTCTTACAATTGTATGAGCTAATTTTCTCTCTCTCACTCTCATATATGTATACATATGTGTATACACACACACACACACACACACACACAGTTATGAACCATATAACATTTTGGTCAATGATGAACTGGATACACAAAGATGATGCCATAAGATTATAAGGGAGCTGAAAAAGTCCTATCACCTAGTGTTACTGCAGCCATTGTAACATCATAGGGCAACACACTACTCACATGTTTGTGGTGATGTGGTGATGCTGGTATAAACAAATCTATTGTACTGCCAGTTGTATAAAAGTATAGCACATGCAATTCTATACAGTGCATAATAATTGATAATGATAATGAATGTGTTACTGTATGTATTTACTATGGTTTACATTTTATTGTTAGAGTGTACTCCTTCTACTGAAAAAAAGAAAAGTTAACTGTAAAACAGCCTCAGGCAAGTCCTTCAGGAGGTATTCCAGAAGAAAGTGTTGTTATCAAAGGAGATAACAGCTCAATGCATGTTATTGTCCCTGAAGATCTTTCAGGGGAATAAGAGGAGTTGGAAGACAGTCATATTGATAATCCTGACCCTGTGCAGGCCTAGAATAATGTATATGTTTGTATCTTAGTTTTTTCTTTGTTCTTTTTTTTGTTTTTTGACTTTTTTTTTTGTGACGGAGTCTCACTCTGTCGCCAGGCTGGAGTGCAGTGGTGCAGTCTCAGCTCACTGCAACCTCCGCTTCCTGGGTTCAAGCGATTCTCCTGCCTCAGCCTCCCAAGTAGCTGGGACTATAGGCACGTGCCACCACACTCAGCCAATTTTTGTATTTTCAGTAGAGATGGGGTTTCGCCATGTTGGCCAGGATGGTCTCGATTTTCTGACCTCGTGATCCGCCCACCTCAGCCTCCCAAAGTGCTGGGATTACAGGCGTGAGCCACCATGTCCAGCCCCTTAGTTTTAAACAAAAGAGTTTAAAAAGTAAATGAAAAAATTAAAAATAAAAGCTTATAGGATAAGGATACAAGGAAAGAAAATATTTTCGCACAGCTGTATAATGTGTCTGTGTTTTAAGTTATGTGCTATTACAAGAATCAAAAAGTTAAAAAAATTACAAAGTCTAAAAAGTACAAAAGTTAGTCAGCTAAGGTTAATTTATTATTGAAGAAAGAAAAATATTATTTATAAACTTAGTGTAGCCTTAGTGTACAGTGTTGATAAAATCTATAGACGTGTACAGTAATGTCCTAGGCCTTCACATTCACTTCCCACTCAGTGACTCATCCAGAACAAGTTTTCGTGCTGCAAGCTCTGTTTATGGTAAGTGACCTATAATAGGCATACCATTTTTTATCTTTTATATCAGATTTTTACTGTACTTTTTCTATGTATATATGTAGATAGATAGATAGATACACAACTATTTACCATTGTGTTAGAATTGCCTACAGTATTCAGTACAGCAACATGCTGTGCAGGTTTGTAGCCTCAGAGCGATAGGCTATACCACGTAGCCTAGGTTTGTAGTGGGCTATACCATCTAGGTTTGTCTACATACATACACTCAGTGATGGAATTGACTAATGGTGCATTTCTCAGAATGTACTAAGCATTGCATGACTGTATACACACTCACATCCTATTGGTCCTGTTTCTGTGGACAACACTCACTAGTACATCCTCCCCTCAGCAAGTTAGGTGATGCCAAGTAGTAAACTGAAAGGCTATCCAGTGATCCATTTTGCCTATTTCAACATTTCAGATAATTCTTAACACCCCTATAGGGTTGGAAATACTCCCAATAAATTCCATTGAAATATTTGTTAACACCAAAATTAGCCCTTTGCTGTAATTTTGAGTCTTTCTCGTAGTAACTTTAAAGAGAATTATACTTGAATTGGTAGTAAGAAATAAGATGATCGGACTACTTAACTAAAATTGGTATAGCTAATGTATAATAGGCTACTTATTTTCTATCATAAAAATTAACACCAATACCACAATCCTAGTGTGCATTTGCAAGGATTATTACATCTTCCCTGCTCACTTTCAATCCAGTCTCCCTATTGCAGCCCATATGATCTGAAATGCAAATCTGACTTTGTCACTCTTTGGTTTCAAATCCTTCTGTAGCTCCCAAGCCTCCTTCTCATGGCCTGCTCAGTACTTTGTGAGCAGATATACATCTACCCTCTAGATATACATCTACCCTCTTCTCTCACAATCCCTACACTACAACCCTAGGCTTCTTCTCCAGCCAAAGTGAACTTCTCATTTCTTGAAGGTCCAGTGCAATGAACTGTTTATGTTCTTCCAAAATTCATATGCTAAAATCCTAACCCCCAGGGTGATGCCACTAGGAGGTGGGGCTCATAGGAAGTGATTAAGTCATAAGGGTACAGCCAACATAATTGGATTAATGGCCTTAAAAAAGAGACCCTAGAGGGCTAACTAATCCCGTCTATCAAGTGAGGACACAGCTAAAAGGTCCCATCTATGAACTAGGAAACAGGCTCTTACCAGACACTGAGTCTGCTGGCAATTTGATCTTGGACTTCCCAGCCTTCAGAACTGTGAGAAATCAATTTCTTTTATTTACAAGCTACCCAGTTGATGGTATTTTGTCACAGCAGCCTGAAGAGACTAATAGAAAAACAACCACATTCCATTTTGCCTTTAGGTCTCCAGGTACACTGTTCTGCAGGCTTAGGATATTTTCCTCCTTTTTACCAGGTTATCTTATTTATGTATCTGGTATTAGTTTAAAAGTTGGTTGTTTTAGCCCAGGTTTCCTAGACAACAGAGCCTAAGGCATGAAATCAGTGTGATGCTTTATGAAGGGGGCAGGTGTGTGTAATCCAAAGGCAAGCAAGTGTGAGAAAAAATTGAGTGAAGCAAGAAAGGATGTGAAATGTGTTACCACACTTGCCACTGCTTCATGGCGAGCCTTGAAGAGACACATAAGTTTTCTCAGCAGATGTTGGGTACTCAGAACTTCTCAGGGTAACTGTACAGAGAAACCATGCCTCAGAATGGGAGGAATGGAGAAGTGGAATCTATTTGCCTTGATCCTGCCTGTCTCTTGTTTCCCACTGGACAGAATTCATCCCTGTGGAGTTAAATCCTTTTCTCCTCAATGCCATGCCATCTGATCCTTCCTGCAGCCTCTCAGGATACCAGATCCTACACCCAACAGTGTTGCATGTTAGGGATTGAAATTAGCACCTTGGCATAAGGATTATTTTGAGCTGAAGACATTTGATATTCAACAGATACAAAAAGAAGCCTTCCTGGAGCTTCCCTTACTTGACTGAAAGTAGAAATTTCTGAGAAATGAGGAGCTGCCATAAAACATCTCTCTCGCGAAAGTTTTATGTCCAAGAAGAAAATGGAAAGTCAGTGCCGAAAGATGGCCCCACACAAACAGATGTTGCTCCGTGAGTTTTCTCCATATATTTATCTTTCCACAGTTTGCCACCCTTGGAAGCCTAAAACCTTTTCCTTTGTCTTGTCTTGTCACCTCTCTGCAGACTTATTGTTCTTCATTAAGATGCTATATATACCCACGTCCTAACCACATCTGTTCTGTGGGGGGCAGGCCTATACAAACATGCCCCCAAAGTCCGAGGAAGCTGAGAGGCCAACCAAAGAGGCTGACCTATCCATTTTCTCAGAAAGAAACATTTAATAAGGACTTATAAGCAGAAGCCATGTCTATGTCTTGGCTGGCTTCAAGACAAGATGGTGGATCCCTGTGCCATCACCTCCCAAACCTGGGGCTTATATAACATAGGAAAGGGGTGACTCTGAAGGGATGTATGGGACAATTAAAGTGTGATAACATTAAGGCTGTCTGACCTAAGGGCAAAGTAACACAAGGAACAGTAGATAAACTAGAAATCCTAGAGGCCTTCAAGGAACTGGGATTAATCAGAAGTGAACATGTCAGATTAGCATCCAAGATGGAGTTGTTTTAGCCTCCGCAATCTTTCAGTGACTCAGCACTGTTTCTTCTATATGTATTCACGCTACATGCATTAATGAACTTTATTTTTCTCGTTATTCTGTCTTTTGTCAGTCTAATTTGTAGAGCCTCAGCCCTTGGAGAACATAGAAGAAATGGTTTTTTTTTTTCTTTCTGTACAAGTGTTCCAAAAGTGAGTGGTAAAATGTGTCTGGGTCCTCTGAGAAGCAGACAGCAAGACTGGATTAGAGGCCTGGCGCCATAGCTCACGGCTATAATCCCAGCATTTTAGGAGGCCGAGGCAGGCAGATTGATTTGAGCCCAGGTATTCAAGACCAGCCTGGGCAACATAGTAAAACTTCATCTCTACAAAAAACACAAAAACTTAGCCTAGCATAGTGGTGCACGCTTGTAGTCCCAGCTACTTGAGAGGCTGAGGTCGGAGGATCAATAGAGCCCACGAGTTTGAGGCTGCAGTGAGCTGTGATGGCGCCACTGCATTCCAGCTTGGGTGACAGATCAAGACCCCATCTCAAAAAAACAAAAAAATAGTGGATGACATATCCAAGACATTTACTTGGTGAAACAACTACAGGGGAGAAGGGGGAAGGAACTTGAGAAAGCAGGGAATGTCAAACCTTGATACAAACAGGGAAGGAAGTTCCCTGGGCCACTAGGCTTCCCCAGGCTGATGGGGAATCCTAGTGCCCAAGTCACCGCATAGAAGGGTTCCACATCTCACAGATACGGGTCTGCTTTGCTATCCCTGCATCACTTAGTCCCTGGCTGGGTGCAGCCTGGGGAAGCAAGCATCAGCACCCACACAGTGCGGGTTTCGGAATGCAGAAGCTGGGGTCATGTCACTTCCATTCCCCTCAGCCTGAGATCTGAGTGGTGCATTTCTTGGTTACCACAAAGAGCTTCAATCTCTGGCTGAGTGGCAGAGGCCAAGAGGGAGGGCCTGGCACTCTCAGGGCCACTGAGTGGTGGGTCCCTGGCATTGGCAACACAGTCCAGGGTAAAGACTGAGAGAACTCGAGGTGGCAAACCAGGATCTGTATTTGACACAAGAGTCAAGGAGATTCCTCATGCGTGCTAATCTTTCATCCTAAGTCAGGGGTTCCCAGTTTGTGCTGTGATTCTTCTATCAAAGCACTATTACACTTTATTGTAATTGTGTATTTATTGGCAGTCATTCCTGATAGTATAAGTTCTAAGAAGGCAGGGGCCATACCTGTCTTGGTCATGGTCCTCAGAAGCGGTACATCAAAGAGACTTGAACAGATGAGAGGCAGAATCTCTGATCTCTGCCACTCACACTTTAAAGACTGTGCAATGATCTGCAAACTGTTTTACACCTAACATTTTCTGTATTTTAAATGAGTCACCTTTAGGGGCTATGAGATATACGATTATAAAAAGATGTGCAATTGAATTTACTCTCAGAATTTTTACTAAGCCCCAAAGATGAGACTAGCGGTTAATCACATTCTATTCCATTCCCACTCTAAAGAATGCAGAAAAAGAGCTTCCCATCACCCCCTTCCAAGACTTGCCAAAACATAGTATATGAGCCCTCCCACCTCACTCATTCCTGCCAACCCACACATCCTATGCAAGCAAATGAGAGTTCATTTCACAAGGGAATTTGTTGGGAGTGGAGTGCTATGGCTTTTGTTCTTCTCTCTCCATGGGCTGGGGGTGATGGAGAAGAGTGTTCTCTCTGCAAAACTGAGGGCTCTAGAGAGTAGCACAGTAGAGATCAGAGTGCTGGCAATAGGGGAAGGCTGTAGTCACTTGTCAGCTTCATCTGGGGCCATCAGGTGTTGGCAGAGATGCTGGGAAGAAGGACTTTCATATCTTGAGGTTGGGGCTGTGTATGAACATGGATTGTGTGCTTCCTGCCTGCAGAATTCTGAAGGTGAAAGGCTGCCCAGGGCAAAGACAGAAGGCAATGGTGTGGGCAACCTGCACACTTGGTGTTTGGTGGGATAGGATGCCACAGAAGGGACATCAGCTCTGAGCATCTTGAAGGAATCTCACTCAAGAGGGCAGCCTTCTGGAGCTAGGGGACCCCACAGTAAGAGGCTGTGGGTGTATCACAGGGCAGGGATGTAGAAGCTGAGAAGGGATTGCAGGAGTTCAGCTGGAAGTGCACTGTTCTATCAGGAGACATGGCCATATCTCAGCACAGTTTCGGATGGACCCAAAGATTCTCCCTGGCTCTCCCAGGACCATTGGTTGGGAGGCACCTAGGAGTGCGATGGAGACCAGGGAGAGGGCATCTGAGACATCCACATCTGGGGGCCACTCAGAGGGCACAAGCAAGCTCTAAGGGCACAAGTCATGTGAGACTTTTACCCCTGCCTCATGTGGCTTGTGTCCTCCTAGGCCTCACAAATGAGGGGAAAAAAACCTTTGATTTGGATATAAGATTGAAATTTTGATTTATACTGGACTGGACCTCATAATACTTTGAAGTAAATCTCAACTCCCCAAATGGGACTTGTTCGTGTATTCAAAGTGACTGGAAAACATTATGAGGAACCTGGCAAGAAAATATCCACAGCAGAGAAGGGAGATTTGACAGAGCTCGTCCAAAGGTGGCGGTTGGAGTAACATAACAGGTGAGACGGAAGAGAATAGTGAGAAAAATCAAATATTTAAACATATGAAATCACTATGCAAATTTCCATTCTAGTTGCCAGAAAAGAACTTCCTATTGCATCGGAAAGACACATTTAAAAAATCATATATGTTTCTATCCCTGTCTTCTGCAAAGATTTTCAGAATAGAATCTTTTGAAGTTCTAGAATTTTGATAAGGTACTTTGCTGTTTGCTCTTAGAATTTAGAGACATCTTTAAATTTGTCTGAGAATAGCATCTCTAAATGGTCTTTATGCAGCGTAACCAAACTCATACTTAAAATCTGCATGTCACACTAAAGTAACAGCCATGCCAAATTAAAAACCATATATCAGTATGCAATATTAGGTGAGAGACCCCATCATTAAGGAGTAGACTTGGCTGCAATTCCATCCAGCACACAGCAGGATCACTGTCACCTGCCTTCCCCGCCAGACTCTGCAGGTTGATTTCTGCCTATGGCATGCCCGGTGTAATTCCGACACTCTGGGATTGAAATGTGGTTTAGCATTCTTATGCCCCCTTTAACTCAGAGCCTCTATGACTCTCAGTTGGTTCAGTTTATGGATCATCATTCCTCACTCAGGCTCTTCCCTGACTCACCCTAAACGTGGACCAGCCATGTGTCTGTTTCTCACAGAAGGCATCTGTCTGTAGCAGAGGAAAGGGGCTTTAAGGCTCTCTGTTGCTTCTCATCTATTTTCCTTCCAGGCTCTTCCTTTTTCCATTGGCCTTCTCCATGGGTCTCCCCAGTAACTTAATTTCCCTTTACCTTGTCCTATAAAACAATTTAGACTACCACCTCCCACTTGCTCAGGGCCTCCACTTACCTACACATCAGGTGCTCTGTCAATAATGACCGTTTTGTCCAAAACTTCACCCTTGAGCAGCATTAAGAACTATTAGAGGCTTTGTAACTTCAGTCTCTTTCTCCTTTCTCTGCTACCAGCTGAAGCAAAACATTCAGAGATAATGGAAAAATAATGGATAAGCCACTCCCCTCCTTCACCCTCCTTAGCTTCCTGGTGAGGTTGGTAAAGGGGCACGGTGCCCCCCATTATGCTTGGGATGGGTCTTTAGGCAATCAAAGCGGGAGGGGAACATAGATAAACTAACCTTTCCACTCCCACACTTTTGAAAGCAGATACTGCTAAGACAATTTTGGTTTTAAGGAACATGTTTTCGTCCTCCTCATTCACATTTGTCACGTGAACTACTCCACATGCATTTAATAAAGAAGTCTATGCTAATCATTAATTATGATACCAATATACCAGCTGTATTGTATTCTAATGTAACTCACACTTGTGGATTTCAAAGAATTTCCCCAGATTTAATTAATCCTCAGCTTTGCTAATGAAAAGCATTGCTTCTAACCGGCATGAGTGTGGGTTTCTAATCTGTTCCTTAAGGTCACTTCATTTTTCTTGAAAATGTACATTTATAATTTAACATTGCAGATCTTTCACATTCCCTATTAAGCAATTATTTTGATTACTTTATTATCTTTCTTTTTTTTTCCGAGGCTATTTAGGTTGGTTTCTGCCTATCATGAGCCAAGTATAATTCGAAGATTCTCTTTTACTTCCTTTATTAGCATGATCTTCATTAGCAAGGGATTCATTTTCATTCTGAAGACTGAAAACAATTTCATTATCTGATAAAAATTATCTTCTCATACACTATAAGAGGCAATTCTCGTCATTTACGGTCTCATTAGGTATTTCATCTACCCAATACATCTTCTCAATATTTTTTCCCAAGTAATCATCTTGTGGCTCAACTAACAAATATCTTGGACTAGGGATTCTTTTTGTCTTCCTTCCCTCTTCCCCGCCCCCCCCATTATAGTTACTGCATCATCTTTGTGAATCCTTAGTATTTCCCTGTCTTCCTAAAACATTTTGTGGAGGCTTCATTTTAACATCTATCTGCATTGTTGTATTGTGAATTTTAAGTTTACTTTTTTTGTTGTTGCCTTTAATATACTATCAGCATCTTAAGGGCTGGACCACAGCTTAAGGATCTTTGTGTTTTTAGAGCCTGGAACTGTGTCTACCATAGAGCAAAGCCCCAGAAATGCAACTGAATAAATGAAGGACTAAATACACATGCATGCTCATTTTTATCAGAATGTAGTTCTAATTTATTTGAGAACTTATTCTTTTCAAAACACAGGGGAGAGTAGGGAAGCCAAAACAATTTGATAAAGAAATAGATCAGCTGGGCAAATTGAGAGCAAGCTGAGGAGATACACAGACTTGGAAGTCACAGAGAAGACAACAGTTAAACTGTCCTATTGGGAGCTAAAACACCTTTGAGGCTGCAGGAGGCTGGTTGAGCAACAGCGAAATCTCAAAGCAATAGCTAGAGTATTTGTATATATCATAAGTAATCAGATGGGGCAAGATCCAAGTTTGAACTGGAGGCTTCTGTGCAAGCAAGACGTTGAATCATGACTACTTCTCACCAAATTTCCAAAGGCCGACAGATATTGCTGAAAAATTCCTCAGTCTGTTGTCACACTCTTGATTTATTTCTCAGTTTTATCATTCCTAGAGGAGGAAAAAGAGTAATACTTTAAATTTCATATAATTTTTCCTCACTTCAGGAAGTGCATACTTCATTTCACCTCATCTGTTAAACAAAAATTATGCTTCTGCACTAGCCCCCAATAGACCTGACCAAACCAAAATGGAGTCACTCATGCTGAATGCCACATCATCAAACTGAAACTTTAAAAAAGCAGAGATCCCAAAACAGAACAGTTTTTCCTGAAAACAGAAGATTCCAGTTTACCTGAGTGACTGTAATAAGGAAGTCCCTCTGCTTTAGCTCTTACAAAAAAGTAACCTGTTATTAACCAATCAGGTTTTCTTTTTCTATTCTTCTGTTTCCTTGTTCCCACCTTACAAAACCCACTGTTGTGCCATTGTCCAGTAGGAGCTCTCATTCTGTTCTGCAAAATGGAGGCTGTTCCTGATTCATGAATTGCAAATAAAAGCCAATTAGATCTATAACTAATTTTGTTGGAATTTGGTCTTTCGACACACTGTATTCACGTTAGAAATGTAAAGAATTTTGAAATTCCATCCTGTGGAATTGAGATCAATTCCATGGGAGTGTCAATGTGCCCCTGCCAGCTGCTTGGAGCTGGACACATTTTAAGGAAGCAGAGTTCCCTAGAGGATTTTGATCATGTTAAGTCTAAAATTCTATTAAACTTCTAAATGGAGACATTAAGTAGGCAGGTGGCTATAGGAATCTGGAGATAGGAGAGCATTCTGCATTGGAGATAAAAGACTGGAGGATTTTGTAATACAAATGGTACTGGATAGGGTTATCTTGAGTGAGAGTATGGAGAAAACAAAAGAGAACATATGCTGTGGAGGAGCAAATTTTTTGATTAACACTCTAGTCAGGTAATCTTTTAAGTCTTAGGTCAGCAAATCAGAGCCCCCCAGGTTAAATTTGGACCACTGCCTGGTTTTTATTCAGTTCCTGAGCTAAGACTTATAAGAATGGTTTCATTTTTTTATGATAGGGAGAAAAATGCAAATAATATTTCATGACACATGAAAATTATAAGAAATTCAAATTGATTTTTAAAAGTTTTATTGGAACCCACCTATGCCTTTTATTTGTTGTGTATGGCTTGCTTTTGCACTGTAATAGCAGAGTTGACTATTTGCAATAGAAACACAAAGCTAGAAGATTTACTAATTCACCCTTTATAGAAAAAGTTTGAAGACCCATGATATCATGTGAGAATGTGTCTTGGAACTGCTATGGCCACTGCTGCTACCAATAGGAAAACCAGAGTGAAGATGAAATGTCACAAGGAAGGGGGCTGCTGAGACACCTGCAGAGAAATGAGTGAGAGCTCAGATGTGAATCATGAACCTCTGGATTGAGTCAAGCCTTTAACTGGGTCATACACTAAAGGAAATTTATTTGTTCATGTAATTGAAGATTACATGAACAAATAAGTTTCCTTTAGTGTATGACCCAGTTAAAGGTAGATTTTCTATTATCCAAAACCAGATGATTCTTAACTAATACAGTTAGAAGATCCAGAGATAATTTCAGCTCTTTTTTGCCCTTAATATACCCAAGCTTGACTCAGACCTCCCATTTTGTAACCTACGACAGTCTGAAACTATTCCCATGATTCCTACAAATTCCCCAAAACTTATGTTCTCATGGTCCTTGCTCCAGAAATACCACATTCATGACGCATGCTACTTTTCAACCATTCTACCTCATCACTAGCTTCTCAAATATACAAACACATTTTACAACTATAATTTTTGAGTTTAGTAATTTTACTTAATGTTTTAGGGATCATTGTAATGGGTCACTTCATTAACTTCACAACTTTCTGCCATCTGATGGTTACCCATTCTTTTCTTCTCTTTCCCTTTTATTTCTCCAATTTCCAGAGCAAATAAATTCCTCTCTTTGTAGGATAGGCAGCCATTCAAGTTTACCTGGAGCTGTCTCAGTTTGGGGATAGTCCCAGATTTTGCACTGGAAGTCTATCTCAGTTCTGGAAAACCTGTGAATATTTGCAACTCTATCTCCTATCTGAAGTAATTTTACCTGCTCTACTGAAGCATCAAAGCTAGCCCACATCAATGGCTTATAGAGACCACCTACTCCAATACGTCTGGCAGTATCCATATTTGAAATACACCTTAATGATGATATAGTGACACCAGCTTTCTTATGTTCAGTGTTTACATGGTCTCCACTTCTCCATTTTACTATTTTCAAACTGTTGGTGTATTTCAGGTAAAAGAACAATCTCTTCTTTTAAATGAAAGTTTTGGTCCATTTACACTTAATATAATTAATAATATGGTTAAATGTAAGTCTAATGTATGTCATCTAGATAGGCTTTTTTTTTTTTCTTTCAGCACTTTTAAGAAAGCAATCCATTATCACTTGGTCTCCAATGTTTCTGATGAGAAGTCAGCCTTTGTTCTTACTGTCCCCTTCCTTAGGACTTTGTGTTTTTTCTTCTGGTTCATTTTAAGATGTTTTTCCTATTTTTGGTTTTCAGAACTGTGACTATGATTTGCTTGGGTGTGGTTTTCTTTTTATTTTTCTTGCTTGGAGTTCACTGAACTTCCTAAATCTAAAGGTGGTTAATATTTTAAATCAAATTTGAAAAAAACTTTTGCTATCATTTTTTTCAAAAGACTCCTTCCTATCTAGGACTTCAATTCCTTCCTACTTGGGACTCTTTCCTATCTTTTTTTATTTTATTTTATTTATTTTTATTTTTTTTTTTACTCTTTCCTATCTTTCCTTCCTATCTTAGACTTCAATTTCACACATGTTGAAACATAATATTGTCACATAGGCCACCACAGCTCTGAAATTTTTGAAAATCATTTTTTTCTCAGTGCTTAATCATTTGAAAATCATTTTTTCCTCAGTGCTAAGATCAGTAGTTAAATAATTTCTAATGATCTGTCCACAAGTTTACTGTTTTTTAAAAAATTCTGTGGCACCTAATTTGCTAAGTCCATTTGATAAATTTTAAAATTTCAGATATATTTTTCTACTTTCAGGATTTGCATTTGGTTCTTTTTCTATTTCCATATCTATCCTGATACCCCCCCCACCATCTCTTTATCCATTACAGCAATCTTTTTCAATAGATTATTTTACATGTATATTATAGTTAAAGTCTCCATCTGCTAATTCTAACATCTGGAACTTCTAGAAATCTGTCGACTGTTTTTTCCCTAGATTGTGGATGATATTTGCCTGCTTCTTTGTATATAAAGTAATTTTTAATTATTTACTGTACATTGTGGGCAACATTGTTGAGTTTTGTTCTAACATAAATTACTGACAACCACTTTTATCTTATGGAGATTTGATGGGTGGGCTTATTTGTGCTTTGCTGATAGGCCTCATTTTTAGTCCTTGGTTCTAAAATCCTTGTTGTTAAGGTATTACCCTCCTAGCGTTTTAATGAAAAGCACAAAGAATTTATTAAGCCCTTTTCCTTGACTGAACTTGAATTCCAAAATTTGTCTCTCCAGTACCACACATCTGTTGAAATCTCTGAGGCTCAGTTATTTTAGCCTTTCAGGTATGACTTTCCATTGGAATCTCTGGAGTCTCATCATGTGCATGTATAGTTTGGTAGTCAGCCAACAGTTTAAGGAGAATTGGTGCTTAGATTTTAGGGCTCCCCACACTGTTGCCCTCCTTGTTGAAACCTCCCCTCCTTAATTTCTAACTACTCTGGCAGACGTGCACCCCGACTTCTGAATCCTCACTCCAGTCATTCAGCCTCTCCCTGATTGTTCTCTGTACCTTACGTATTTTGCAAGATGAGGTGTGTCCTCAGAGAAAAGGCTGTTTAAATGTGGACCTCACCTCGTTTGTTTCCATATTTCAAGGATCATCATTCCTCCGGTTTCTGCCTATTTTTAGTTATTCCCCAGGGATGACTAAAAATAAAATAAACGATTGCCATTCAAACAATCGTTTTAATTCTGATTTTATGATTGTTTTCACTGTTTTTTGGTCCAGAGTTCAAAATTGTTATTGGTAAATGGTAGTTCAATAAAGGTCACTCTGCTATCACCAGAAATGAACTATCATTACCATAAAAAAAACAAACCAAAATGAAACAATAGATAACCTCTGATCCTTCTAGAGAGAAATGAACTTCCCCTGAAGATGTATGTAATAATATAAGAATGTAGTAATGGTAACAGCTACCTGTTACTAAGCATCCCGTATATGCTGGACACTGTTCCGGGTGCTTTATGTATCCTAAATTTACAGATGAGAAAACTGAAGTATAGAGAAATTAAGGAACTTGCTCAAATTCATGCAGGTAGTAAAAGGAAAGCCAGGACTATCCAATGTCATAGCTGACTCCCTCATCCATGATGCTATACTGCTATTCAAACATAGGGTAGTTGTTCCTTGATGGAGAAAACTTAAAGGAGACTTAAGCTTGTAGTAGAGAATTCAAGTGAATAACTTTTATAGTTCCTTTAAACATAATAATCTATCTTCTTACAAAAATTATAATTCCAACTCAACTAAAAGTATTAATTTTCATGTCAGAGAAATTAATTTCCTTCAATAACCCATCTAGAAATGTATACATAAAGTAGTATTCCATATCAACTCAGCTCCTGGAGAACTATTTCTCTTTTCTTTACTTTTGAATTCGACTTCTAACACCTCAAGCAGAACTATGTACTTGTGGTTACCTGAATTGCTGAAGCACTACTTGTATATTGTGTTCATTCTGGATGCAATGTCAAGATTCATCAACCAACTTATTTCAAGCAGTTCCAAGAATCAGCCTTTGAAGTGCTGAAAAATAGCCATTTTGCTGTGTTTTTCCATATAACCCAAAATATATTTGAAAAATATTTTTAACCAGTAAAATTGTTCTAAGAAAAAAAAAGCCACATTAAACTGTTTTTCCTCATATAAAAATTAAACTCTTTTTAAGGTCAATATAAATATTCCTTTCCTTGATATCCCTCCCTTGCTACATGTCTCCCAAATTGTTTTAGACTAATTAGTCAGAAATGGGTATTGTTTTACAAAAATAAAATAAATGACAAATCCTTGAAAGAAAAGTCTACGGTCCTTGAAATGATGTGTTTTATTTTCCTGTGGGCTGCTATTGAAGATTTTTTTTTTATGGGATGTTATTATGAGGATTCACAAGAAAAATTATTTTCTGGAATGAGTACCAGGATCAGTAATATCAATGCATCTCCTAAGCAGGTGGTCCGTTTTTCCCTTAGAATGCTGTTGATCTTGTAAAGCACTGTATTTACTTGTAACAAGTGCCCCCAGGAAAGCATACAGGCAATCTATGGCTGACTCCCAGTGAATGCAAAGGATGAATGGCATGTTAAAAAAATTAAAAGAAAATAAAAAGGACTCAACTTCTGGTTCCATCTTACTTTTCTACCACATCTTCTGTGCCTAATTTTTCTTGTCTGGTTTTAATTAATCTTACCATTATTTTGAATGCATACTTATAAGCTACCTTAAAGTTTTTTGAGCAAGTTCAAATATGAATAACTAAATGGTCTAGATTAGACTGCCACAATTTAAAAAATAAGAACCACTGAACCATAAACAAAAATGGAAAGGAAAATGAGAATGTAAAAAATTTCACAAAATATATAAAAAGAGTTTATATGCTTGTTATTGAGGGATCTTGGAAATCTAAAAAAAAAAAAAAGATGAACATACAAATAAAAAATTAAGCAAAGATCCTAAAGAGGCATGAAAATGGAAAAAAATATAGTGGACCAAAAAATGTGAAGAACATTTAAGCTTAGCTGTAGTCAAATAAATATAAATCTAAACTTAAGAATAAAGTTTTATACAAAGTGGGAACATAATATTTCTTTCCTTGAACCTAACTACTTTGCTCCTGACCTCAAGTAGAGGACAGATATGCAAACAAGCACGTGCAAAATAGAATGAGTGTGATAAGGACACATACATGTTACATGGAGACACCAGGGAGAAAGTGGTACAGACGGGCTCCGTGGTGGAGGAGATGCCCAGCTTGATTCTAGAACAAAGACTTGAGGCCATTAGGCATGAGTCTTTTTTTTAAATTGATGAATTCAAACATGTTATTCCGAAATACATATACATTATAGAATAGCTATATTGAGCCAATTAATACATGCATTTCCTCACATACTTATTTTTTGTAGTGAGAACAGTTAAGATCTTCTCTCAGCAATTTTCAAGTGTACAACACACTGTTACTAACCACAGTCATCATTTTGTACAATAGAGCTCTTGAACACATTCCTCCTGTTAAATTGAAATTTTGTATTTTTTGACCAGCATCTCCTCAACAGCCCCTCCCCTAGTCCCTGGTAACTACGCTCTGCTTCTATGAGTTTAACTTTTTTAGATTCTATATACAAGTGAGATCATGTAATATTTGTCTTTCTGTGCCTGGCTTATTTAACTTAGCTTAATGTCCTCCAGGTTCATCCATATTGTGGCAAATGATATAATTTCCTTATTTTTATTTATTTTTACTTTTTTGAGATGGAGTCTTGCTCTGTCACCAGGCTGGAGTACAGTGGCACGATCTCAGCTCACTGCAACCTCTGCCTCCTGGATTTAAGCGATTCTCCTGCCTCAGCCTCCCAAGTAGCTGGGACTACAGGCACGTGCCATCATGCCCAGCTAATTTTTATATTTTTAGTAGAGGCAGGGGTTTCCCCGTGTTTGCCAGGATGGTCTCAATCTCTTGACCTTGTGATCCATCTGCCTCGGCCTCCCACAGTGCTGGGATTACAGGCATGAGCCACCATGCCTGGCCAATTTCCTTATTTTTTAAGGCTGAATAATATTTCATTATATATACACAGACATTACACATTTTATTTAGCCATTCATCCACTGATGGACACTTAGGTTGATTCCATATCTTGGCTATTGAGAGTAATGCTGCACTGAACACAGGAAGGCAGACATCTTTCAGACATGTTGCTTTCATTTCCTTTGGATACTCAGCAGATTGCTGGATCAGATGTGAGGGAAGGAAGGGACTGCCTAAGTGTCACTGCTTGTGTGTACAGTCCTTGGCATAGTACTGGCATTTGATAAATATCTTTTAAATAAAGAGTTAGGAGGGACATTTTTGCCAGGAAACAGAGACCCAGACTAATGAATAAGATCTGTCAAATGAACAAATGTATGCTTGAATGAATGAGCTCAGTTTGTCAGAGAAATACTAATGCATCTATGAAAAACAGATTAAATGACCAGCCTCCAAAGGACAAAATGAAGATTTAATATTTTTTCTCCTATGGATCATTACATATACTTTATTACTAGGAAAACAAACTCTGTACAATTCCTTTGGACCTAATTACATCCTGATCATTCTAACTGCATTTCATCCAAACCACCAGGTCTAAACATTCCCAACTTGAGCGTTTTCCCAGCCAATAACCTCTGAAAAGGCCTATGTTACACTTAGGGAATATAAACAGTTGACTCAAATCTCAATACTTTTCTGAACATTGTTTTGTTTTATCTCTGGCTGTTAGGGAAAATAATTAGATAGGCTATAGAAAATGTAGTTAAATATTAACAACGGTTATTTTACAGTGGTTGACTTCTGGGTAACTTATTTTCACCTTTCAATATTTTGTAGATTTTCTACATTAGTTCCAAATTGCTTTTATAACGAGGAGAAAAGAAAGCAGTCCAATAAATTCTTGTGAATCTTGTGGGGACAAATTAAATTAGGCAAATTCTGAGACTACTTAGAAATCTTTGAATTTCTTAGAAATCTACTCAGTTTTCATATTATGTACAATTCAAAAGGATGGTTCAGGGTGGTTTGTACTTGAGCAGAATCTGGTTTTAGATCTATTCCATTCTAAGCTGTTACATACAAAATGTACTAAAGTTATCTTACATATCAAACAGGAACAAAACCAATTCATTTGCAATTAATTTTGAATAGTCTCCAAAGTTCCAGTTGAAAATGGTTATTTTACAGGGTTCATATATTATAGGTTATGTTATAAATTGTTACTTGTTGTAAAAAAAAAATCCCCATCCCTCTTAACCTAGCTTTTTAACTAACGAATTTAATTATGAAGAAAACTGCTGTCACTGAAACCTTCTTCTTAATCATGCCTGTACTTATGACAAAAGAAGTCTGTTGCTATGGAAATTGTAGAGTCAAAGTTGCAACTCCTAAGGCTCTACTGAAGTGGAAAGTAGAAACAGAAAACGCGTCTTGGTAAAGAGAAACTTCTTTCTTAATATTATTTTTAACGTTACAATTATGGATGATAGGTGGATTTTACAAGTAAATCTTATTTTGCGTAACAGTCATCTAAAAAGTTTGACATATATCTAATTTTGGAAAATCAAATCATTTAAAGCATAATGAGGAACTTAACAATTGATAGGAATCGAACAGGGAATCTGACTCAATTTAATTAAACATTTATTAAGGCTCTACTATCTTATATTAAAATTTAATATTTTCATAGATTGAGTTTTCTAAAATTGGGCACATGTATATAGTTTAACATTAGTTTCAAAATGATTTTTAGTTGTCATTAAAACCCAAAATAATGAAAGCAGATGTGAACTACTCAGTTCTAGTCATATAATGAGATGAGAACCATAGTTCAATTTATTAGTTATTTACTGATAGGTGAGCCAATAACTCTACAAAGCTTGCCAGCCAACCAAGATGAGGAAGGGAAATGATGTGTTCGTTTTTAATTTATGAAACAAATTATGTATGCAATAAGAAGTAGAGGCTAATATAACAACCATTCAGCTTAAGAGAGAAAATTTTACAAAGACAAATGAAACCTCCTGAGCATTTTCCCTAGAGTTCATTCTCCTTCCTTCATCAAAGAGGTGACTACAAATCTGAATTTGGTGTCAACCATTAATGAATGTTAAAAATATTTTTAGTATATATATATTCATCCATAAATACTATATTGTTTTGTCTGTGTTTAAGCTTTATACAAATGGTATACAATGGTGTCTTCTTACATATATCCTGAAACACTTGATTTTTTTCTTTGCTGGACCTGCTTTTGAGATGAATCCAGATTGGCATGTATCTCTGTTATTAGTCAATTTATGGATGTTGTTTAGTATTTTATTATTTATTCAGTTATAACTTCTAGAAAATATTCTCCTGTATGACTATGCCACTATTTCTTTATCCTGATGGATATCCACCTGATGGATATTTTTCATAGGTTTTCCTTTGTTTTCACTATTATAATCAATGCATCAGAGACTTGCACAAGTCTTGTTGGGCAAATGGGTGGGAGCTTATTCTGTAGGATATACCATGCATTTCAAATATGAGAAAATGGCAAAGAGTAGTTAAGCTGTGGGCTTCTGGGTTCACTGTTTTCTCCCCTAAGCCCCAGTTAGGGGCTTGTTCAATCCTATGCATACATAGATAATACTACATAAATAATAATACTTTTTTTAATGGATGAAGATATGTATGCTGGATGACATTATGTATATTTCATTTCAGTTTCCAGGTTTTATGGACACCCTGTAAGTTCCATGATGCATTAGGAAAAAAAATGTACTCAGTCTCAAACTGAATGCCACCTAAAGCAATGTGGAGCAGACTCACACACTTATGACACTCCTGAGCTACCGTTACAGGCTGTGATATAAAAATACAATACAAAACTATGTGTCTGAGGACACTGTTAAGAGACAAATGAGCAGGGCACCTGGGAGTGCTCTAGGAGTCCTCGGAGGCAGACACCCTTCTGCATGGTCATTTGAACTGGATGGAGAGATTTGTATGATGTTGCTCAAAAGGGGAAAGAAGGGCAATGCAGACTGCAGGCACAAACCAAGTTTCTGAAGAGTGCATTTCTACTCCAGCAAATTACCATTTCTCCCCTGCAATTCAGTGAACAAGACGGCTGAGCTGGAGACTGTGTAAAGTGCTACTCATGAAGTGAACCTAGACCACTGCATTTAAGCCTCTGAATAGCTGGCAGGTGGTCAATTTCTAAAGCAATCTCTTGGAGATTGATATGGAGAAAGATATGGGAAGTGCTGGAGTGTTATTACCTATCACTTAGCTGCTGGCATGGGCTTCTCTTCCCTCTTTCCCAACTTCCCTCCACTGTGTCTGCTCCCCTTCTTCTTCCCCTTTCAGTTTGCCTCCTGTCATTCTCTGTTACAATTAAAACAAACAGAAAATATCACAGGTGTCTGCTGTAAAGCATTTGCAAATACTGTATATTTTTAAAACCAGCTGCAAATTGTATAATTTGGTCTTTAAAAAAAAATCTCTGAAAGACATTTCTGGAAATAAACACATCTTTCATCCTATAGATTTTGAATCTTCTTTTTGTTTGTACTTCAGCCCAGTTCATCATCATTTCCTCACAGCCTTGCACAGAAAGTTACAGCTTTAACTAGTGAGTGTTGCTCCTATTTTAGAAAAGATGGGGAATTTCTGGAATGATGGTTTAAAATGGGGAAACTGTTACTGTATGGTCTGGTGCAGTTTTAGACAGTATTTCTCTCAGGCAAAACAACACTCAAGAATAACGGCATCTGTAAGAAGTGAAAGTGAAGAAAAAGTTTAAAAAAAATGTGCTGAAATGTTATCTTAAATAGTTAGAAGGGATCTGCCTTTCCCAGAGGAAACCAATATATCAGCACAGATAACGTTGGGGACCCCCTTCAATTCACTCTTGGGGCATCCATTCAGGTCTGCAAGTCATTTTAAAAAATCTCTCCTCAGGGAAGATGACAAATTTCCCAGTTTTAGCTTGAAACTCAGCTATGTCTTCCTCTCCTTTTACTATCGAATTTCCTAGAGCCATGGAGTGGGTACAAGGGCAGAGGAAGTCAGCTTAACAGTGAAGAGCTCAGATTCGTCTGGGAGGATTTAAATCCTGGCTCTACTTAGGACTAACTGTGATCGTTAGGTAAGTTATTTAACTGCCTTATGTTTTTGTTTCCTCGTCTAGAATATGGGGTCAGTAATACTATGTACATCACGGTCATAAGTCTTGTAAAGACAGAGGGAGAAACTGTGCTGAAGCACTTAACAAATATGTGCATGGCAGGTAAATGTTCCAGAAAGGGTAGGCAATAATGGTAGCAGTAATGCTGGTGGAGTGTTGGTGATACTGCTGCCTCCCTCCTTCTTTTAGAACTCCATAGTGCCGTCTTGCCTGGATTATATCCATCCATCCATCCATTCAACAAATATTATAGACCTATGTGCCAAATATTGTTCTAGGGTTCTATAAAAATAGTACAAGCACATATGTTCACTAATATTTAAAGTACAGAAAAATGAAAATGATCTAACTAGTAAAAACGTACTAGTGACAAAAACCAGAAGATGGGCATTTGCATTCATGGGAAATTAGCATGAGGTTGACATGAGTGGTCTTGGTTATGAGTCATGCTGTTTCCACACCTGTATTAAGTGTGTAGGTACTCTGTTGCACCTTTCCTGACTTCAGTAACCAACTTTGCATAATAAATTAAACTTCCATCACTGAGAAATGCAAACCCTTCAAAGTGACCCCTAACCCAGCAAAGAAATGTATAAACCCCAGTCTCAGATCAAAGGACTCAGAAGCCATCTTCATATACGAGCCATTACCATCCAAATGGCTTTTCTGTTTGATTCAAACTTTATTCTATATGAGGGTATAGTCATCAGGCAACAATTTTTCTCTCTGAATTCATGAGTAAATATTTGGTTATTTTTCCCTTTCATTAAAACCTAGTTTCCTATCAGCCTTCTTGTCTTTTGTTTCTTTCCCTTTCACTCTAGCTTGCATTCTTATCTGCCCTGGAGACCAGGCCATCATTCATTCCACTCATTCCTTTCATTCATCCAATATTTATTAAGTGCCTACTAATGTCAGGAACTTGTCACTTCTCTCCTCAGTCACTTGTAATGGCACCCTTTCATCTACTGATTCAAGCCTGAAGCCTTCATTCTAGTTCATCCTTATAGTTTATTTTCCATCATAACTGTGCACACTCCAGGGAGGTCACAGGCAAGTCCTTTGAACATAAACCATATATGTTTTTATTTTTATGCCTCTGTTCTCCTACAGTGTGCCCCCTTCCAGCAAAATTGTTTAGCAAATTTTCAAATACCAAAATCCTTCTTATCCTTAAATGCTTTGCTAAAGACTTGCTTCCTCTATGTAGTATCCTAGAACACTTCTACCTTCGCTGTTCCCAGACTTTAGAACTTCATATATGTCTACATTTAAAACCTGGAGACTAACATAAATTGGTATTTTTTCTTTTATTATCAAATGAGACTATTTTAAAATGCCAGTTGCCAGCTACTATTACCATTGCTTCATTTTTTTTTTAAAGGCCTTTTTACCACTAGTAGGAAATTCAGAATAGAGGATAATACATTAAACCAATTTAGCTTTAGAAAAACACATTTGTGTTGTTATTATTATTTTTTACCATGAGTATTCATTCATTGACTAGCATCTGGGAAGCATTCATGTGTGGCATTGCTAGACGCTAGACAAAATGAGTCAGAAATGCCGAGTCCTTTTCCAATTTGGCAGAAAATCAATACTCCCAGCACCCTATCATTACAGCAGGCATTGTGCTAAGCAGCTTATTATTTCAACTCATCTAATTAATACACACAGCAATCCTATGAGATAGATACTAACATCCCCATTCTACAGATGAAGAAATAAAAGCTTACAGAATTTAAGTTAATACCCAAAGTAGCAAAGCTAGCAAATGACAAAGTTACTATTTAAACCCAGGTCTATATAATTCTAAAGCTGGCACTCTAAAATTCTAAGCAATATTGCCTCTTAGAAGTATAAAATTTGGAAGGTCTAATTTGCTACAGATTTCTTCCCAGGTCATTTAGAAGAACTTCCAAAGTTGAAATTAGCACATGTTGGGGTTTAACCCAGGTTTTTACAAGACTAGCAGTAGTGACATTTTGGGCTTGGTAATTCTTTGTTGTGGGAGCTATCCTGTGCTTCATAGGATGTTTAGCCACTGGTTGCCACTAGTACTCCACCAGTGATAACAACCAACTGTGTCTCCAGACATTGTCAAATGTCACCTAGTGGACAAAATCGCTCCCAGTTGAGAACCACCGGTTTCATCCAATCTTGCTTTATGGACCGTTCTAAAAACCACCTAAACATAAATGACTACAAACATGAAAATAGTTGCACTGTGCACAAACTTGTTTTCTACAAATAGCTCTGTAAGATAGTTTTAATAAGCAGCAGCACTGTCATTTAATTCAAGTACAATTTAAGACATTCCTCAAAACAATAATTTTAAAGAAATTTAGCTTGTGTAAGAAAACAATTTTATTGTAAGAGGACCGTTCCAAAAATTTAGTTTAAACCAAGAGAAACAACAATCAACTCCTTTATAAGGTTACCGTGTAAAGGATGTTCAGGGAATAATTGACACTATCCAGCTGAAAAGGCTTCCTCCTGATAAAATGCAACCATTAGCCAGATCAAACAGTCTCTCAAGACTGAATATAGATGGCAGCGAGATATCAAATGGGACCTGAGGAAAAGCATAAAAGTGTTCATGAAATGCATTGTTTCAAACTGTTGACAAAAGTTTTCAAAATACCCAAATACCAATTTCTTTTTTTCTTTTCTTTTCTTTTCTTTTTTTTTTTTTTTTGAGACGGAGTCTTGCTCTGCCGCCAGGCTGGAGTGCAGTGGCGCAATCTCGGCTCACTGCAACCTCCACCTCCTGGGTTCAAGCCATTCTTCCGCCTCAGCCTCCCAAGTAGCTGGGACTACAGGCGCATGCCACCACACCAGGCTAATTTTTATGTATTTTTAGTAGAGACGGGGTTTCACCGTGTTGGCCAGGATGGTCTCGATCTCTTGACCTCGTGATCTGCCTGCCTCGGCCTCCCAAAGTGCTGGGATTACAGGCGTGAGCCACCGCGCCTGGCCCCAAATACCAATTTCTAATAATTTTATATGAACGAGAGTTAACTTGTGTGCCTCAGGTAAGGCATGAAATTTCATATCTCTAAATTGCTGAAATGGCACATATATCATAGTACATCCTATCAAGATTCACATATTAGCCTATAAAACAGCAAACACTTCTAAAAATATGGACTATTTGTATTTATATAATCAGTGTACATGGTTCTAAATGTAGGACTTTTGGCCCTTCTCTTAAAAAAATGTTTTCCTGTGTAACAGATTGACCAGTTGGCAAATCTCCTTCTCTCATTTGGAGCTTAAGTCTTGACACAGTGAAAGAGGAAGCACCAGGAAGTTATGTTTGGAGATCAGTCTATCTGAAAGAGACACCGTGTTACCATGAGCGAGAACTACAGCCGAAGTCATCCTGGGCAGGCTGAAAACTGGAAAATAAAGACTGCTTTTGTGGTCATAGCATTTGGTTATTGGTTGGGGGAAGGCCAAGGAGGAGAGAACAAAATTGAAGTAAGGAAAACAAATGTTTGCTAGGGACCCACTTCATGCCAATCTAGGTAAATACTTGCGTAGAATGACCATAATGAGTTACAGCCTTGTGGATCTGAATCCTGGTAAAAAAAAAAAAATTAGAGGACAAGTTCTTATTAATTTCTTGTCTACCTGTTAAATGAGCCAGACATTTGTTTTATTTTCAAGAAAGCATAACGAACCTAAATGTGGATACTGCATTTGGAGGCTAGTTTTTGTTAATTTTTACATCACTTTCTTGGATTAAAAAATGATAAAGTATTCCAGTGTTTTCTATAACTGCTAACAATAAAGAGATGCATAAATAAAAAATTAATATCTCCCTTCCTTGATCAATCCTAATATAATCAATGTTTCTACATTGGAAGGTATATTGGATAGTTTTTTCCTTTCTTTTTAAAAATGGAATTATTAGGTTTCCATTATTTGCCTTTTCAATTAGCAATACATAAGATAAATCCCTCCTTAATTCAGGGAGGCAGAATAACTAGATGGTGTTAAGAGTGTGCATCCTGGGGCTGGGCGAGGTGGCTCACGCCTGTAATCCCAGCACTTTGGGAGTCTGAGGCGGGAGGATCACAAGGTCAGGAGTTCAAGACCAGCCTGGCCAACATAGTGAAACCCCGCCTCTGCTAAAAATACAAAAAATTAACCAGGCAAGGAGGCAGGCGCCTGGAATCCCAGCTCCGCAGGAGAATCGCTTGAACCCAGGAGGCGGAAGTGGGTTCAAATTCAGACCTTATCACTTACCAGTTATGTGAGGCTGGGTAAAATGTTTAATCTGTTTGAACTTTAATTTCCACATGCATAAAATATAAATGATTATTTTGAATTGATCTTTGTATATGATATAAAGAAGGGGGTCTAGCTTCAGTCTTCTGCATATGGCTAGCCAGCTACCTCAGCACTACTTATTGAACAGGAAGCCTTTTCCCCAATGCTTGTTTTTGTCACCTTTGTTGAAGATCAGATGGTCATAGGTATGTGGCAACATTTCTGGGCTCCCTATTCTGTTGTATTGGTCTATGTGCTCATTTTAGTATCAGTGCCATGCTGTTGTGGTTACTGTATCCCTGTAGTATAGTTTAAAGTCAGGTAACATAATGCCTGTAGAGTTGTTCTTTTTGTTTAGGATTGGCTATTCAGGCTCTCTTTTGGTTCCATAATTTTAGTTCCATGAATTTTAAAATGATTTTTTCTAGTTCTGTGAAGAATGTTGTTGGTAGTTTGATAAGAATAGCATTGAATCTGTAAATTGCTCTGGGTAGCATGGCCATTTTAATTCTATTGATGCTTCCTATCCATGAACTTGGGATGTTTTTCCATTTGTTTGTGTCCTTTCTGATTTATTTGAGCAATGTTTCATAATTCTCATTGCAAGGACCTTTCACATTATGGTTAGCTGTATTCCTAGGTATTTTATTCTTTTTGTGGCAATTGTGAATATTATTGCATTTCCAAATCTATACAAATCCTGAAGATGACCTAGGCAATACCATGCTGGACATAGAAATGAGCAAAAATTTCATGAAAAAGACACTAAAAGCAATCACAACAAAAGCAAAAATTGGCAAGTGGAATCTAATTAAACTTAAGAGCTTCTGCACAGCAAAAGAAACTACAAGAGTAAACAGACAACCTAGAGAATGG
Source organism: Cacajao melanocephalus (assembly GCA_963573385.1). Classification (NCBI taxonomy): domain Eukaryota; kingdom Metazoa; phylum Chordata; class Mammalia; order Primates; family Pitheciidae; genus Cacajao; species Cacajao melanocephalus. Next base: position 87,474 of record CAUYLG010035128.1, read on the forward strand.
GAGAAAATATTTGCAAATTACACATCTGACAAACGTATAACATCCAGCATCTATGAGGAACTGAAACACAATTTACAAGAGAAAAACAACCCCACTAAAAAATGGGCAAAGGATATGAACAGACACTTCAAAAGAGACATACCTGCACCCAAGAAGCATATGAGTAAAAGCTCACTATCACTGATCATTAGATAAATCAAAACCACAATGAGATGCCATCTTGCACCAGAATAGCTATTGTTATATTAAAAAATCAAAAAATAACAGATGTTGGCAAGGTTGCAGAGAAAAAGGGAACATTATACACTGTTGGTGGGAATGTAACTTAGTTGAACCATTGTGGAAAGCAGTGTGGTGATTCCTCAAAGAGCTAAAAGTGGAACTATCATTAGACCCAGTAATCCCATCACTGGGTATATACCTAGAGAAATGTAAATCATTCTACCATTGAGACATGTGCACACAAATGTTCACTGCAGCACTATTCACAGTAGCAAAGACATGTGCATTGGTCCAATTTCATACAGCTATAAAGAGCTTCCCGAGACTGGGTAATTTATAAGAAAAGAGGTTTAATTGACTCACAGTTCCACATGGCTGGGGAGGACTTGGGAAACTTACAATCATGTCAGAAGGCAAAGGGAAAGCAAGCACCTTCTTCACAGGTGGCAGGAAAGAAAGAATGAAGGAGGAAGAGCCACTTCAAAACCATCAGATCTCATGAGAACTCACTATCACAAGAACAACATGGAAGAATCCACCCCCATTATTCAATCACCTCCCACCAGGTCCCTCTTTGACAATTTGAGATGAGATTTGGGTCAGGACACAGAGCCAAACCATATCGACATGGAATCAACCTAAATGCCCATCAATGACAGATTAGATAAAGAAAATGAGGTACATATACACCATGGAATACTATGCAGCCATAAAAAAGAATGAGATCATGTCTTTTGTGGAACATGGATGAAGCTAGAGGCTATTATCTTCAGCAAACTAATGCAAGAACAGAAAACCAAATACCACGTTTTCACTTATAAGTGGAAGCTAAATGATGAGAACTTATGAACACAAAGAAGAAAACAACAGACACCAGGGGTCTACTTGAGGGTGGAAGGTGGGAGGAGGAAGAGGAGAAGAAAAGATAACTATTGGGTACTGGGCTTGATATGGTTTGTCTGTGTCCCCACCCAAATCTCATCTTGAACTGTAGTTCTCATAATCCCCATGTGTCATGGGAGGGACATGGTGGGAAGTAATTGAATCATGGGGCAGCTACCTCCATACTGTTCTTATGATAGTGAGTGAGTTCTCAAGAGAGCTGATAGTTTTATAAGGGGCTTTCCCCCGACTTCACTCTGTACTTCTCTTTGCTGCTGCCATGTGAAGAGGGATGTGTTTGTTTCCCCCTCCACCATGAATGTAAGTTTTCTGAGGCCTCCGCAGCCCTGCAGAACTGTGAGTCAATTAAAACTCTTTTCTTTATAAATTACCCAGTAACAGGTATGTCTTAAGACAGAGAGAACAGACTAATACAGTAAACTGGTATTAGAAGTAGGGTACTGTTGTCAAGGTACCTGAAAATGTGGAAGTGACTTTGGAACTGAGTAACAGGCAGAGGCTGGGACAGTTTGGAGGGCTCAGAAGGAGACAGGAAAATGTGGGAAAGTAAGGAACTTCCTAGAGACTTGGAGGGCTCAGAAGACAGGAAGATGTGAGAAAGTTTGGAACCTTCTAGATATTTGGTGAATGGCTTTGACCAAAATGCTGATAGTGATATGGATGATAAAGCCCAGGATGAGGTGGTCTCAGATGGAAATGAGGAACTTGTTGGGAACTGGAACAAAGACGACTCTTGTTATGCTTTAGCAAAGAGACTAGCAGCATTTTGCCCCTGCCCTCCCTAGAGATCTGTGGAACTTTGAACCTCACAGAAATGACTTAGGATATCTGGCAGAAGAAATTTCTAAGTGGCAAAGCATTCAAAAGGAAGCAGAGCATAAAAGTTTGGAAGATTTGCAGGCTGACAATAAAATAGAAAAGAAAAACTCATCTTCTGGGGAGAAATTCAAGCCTGCTGCAGAAATTTGCAAAAGTAACAAGAAGCCAAATGTCAATCACCAAGACAATGAGGAAAATGTCACAATTTATGCTCCAGGGCATGTCAGAGACCTTTGGGGCAGACCCAGGGCCTAGAAGGGAATAGTGGTTTCAGGGGCCAGGTCCAAGACCCCCCCTGCTGTGTGCAGCCTAGGGACTTGGTGCTCTGCCTCCAAGTTGCTCCAGCCATGGCTAAAAGGAGCCAAGGTACAGCTCAGGTCATGACATCAGAGAGTGCAAGCCCCAAGCCTTGGCACCTTCCACATGGTGTTGAGCCTGTGGGTGCACAGAACTAAAGAATTGAGGTTTGGGAACCTCCACCTAGATTTCAGAGGATGTATGGAAATGCCTGGATGTCCAGACAGAATTTTGTTGCAGGGGCAGGGCCCTCATAGAGAATCTATGCTAAGGCAGTGTAGAAGGGAAATGCGGGGTCAGAGCTCCCACACAGAGTCCCCACTGGGGCACTGCCTAGTGGAACTGTGAGAAGAGGGCCACTATCCTCCAGAAACGCCAAACGGTAGATTCACTGACAGCTTGCACTGTGAACCTGGAAAAGCCACACACTCAACACCAGCCTCTGAAAACAGCCAGGAGAGGAGCTATACCCTGCAAAGCCACAGAGGCAGAGCTGCCCAAGGCCACGGCAGCCTACCTCTTGCATCAGCGTGCCCTGGGTGTGTGACATGGAGTCAAAGGAGATCATTTTAGAACTTTAAGGTTTAATGACTACCCTATGGATTTTGGACCTGCGTGGGGCCTGTAGCCCCCGTTTTTTGGGCCAATTTCTCCCATTTGGAATGGGTGTATTTATTCAATGCCTGTACCCCATTGTGTCTAGGAAGTAACTAACTTGCTTTTTATTTTATAGGCTTATAGGCAAAAGGGACTTGCCTTGTCTCAGATGAGACTTTGGACTTGGACTTTTGAGTTAATGCTGGAACGAATTAAGACTTTCAGGGACTGTTAGAAGGGCCTGATTGTGTTTTGAATTGTGAGGACATGAGATTTGGGAGGGGCCAGGGGCAGAATAATATGGTTTGGCTGTGTCCCCACCCAAATCTCATCTTGAACTATAGTTCCCATATTCCCCACGTGTGTTGTGAGAGGGACCTGTAAATGGGAGGTAAATGAATCGTGGGAGCAGTTACCATCATACTGTTCTTGTAACAGTGAGTGAGTTCTCATGAGATCTGATGGTTCTGCAAAAGGCTTTTCCCCTACTTCACTCTGCACTTCTCCTTGCTGCCCCCATGTGAAGAAGGATGTGCTTGCTTCCCCTCCTGCCATGACTGTAAGTTTCCTGTGGCCTTCCCAGTGCTGTGGAACTGTGAGTCAATTAAACCTCTTTCCTTCACAAACGAAGCAGTCTCAGGTATGTCTTTATTGAGAACAGACTAATAACAGGCTTCATTCCTGGGTGATAAAATAATCTGTACAACAAAGCCCCATGACATGAGTTACCAATGTAATAAACCTTCACATGTACACCAAACCTAAAATAAAATAAAAGAAATTATAATAGTTCCCATATCATCTTGTTACAAGGATTAAATGAGTTTATTTAAATAAAACATAGAATGGTACCTGGCACACAATGATGACTCACTAAAGGCTGCATATTATTATCATTATTGAACATATCCTTTTAAATGGCTACCTAACACTTCATGGACTGGCTGTATCCTGATTTATACAATCATTCTCTCTAGAGGTTTTTTTCTAGTTTTCATACATGCTTGCCTATTTATATATATTCTTGGGTACAAGTGCTTTCAATTTTTGTACTATTGATTCTCTATAGTGGTTTTATTTAGTCATATGGCATTTACCTTTTACACTTTAACATTTATTTACAGAATTACTTTCCAAATACGTTGGGGCAATTATCATTTCAACCAGTACTATATGAGGGTTCACTCAAGGTGATATATTAGAGAATGTACACATCTTTGTTGTTGTTGTTTTGTGATTTCACTACTATTTCTTCTTCAAAAAATAAAGGAAACATTTTGGCAAGCTAATATTAACTGGTTTATTAATATGTTGAAATTATATGTGTTTACCATTATTATTTTGGTTGTATCTCATTGCTATTTAACTGCACTAAATAGTCCACGTATTTTATCTGTCTGACTTAATCCCTTTAGCAGACAATCAAGGTAGGAAACAAAGAAATAATAAGTAGCATTAATATATGTGTATTTTATTTTGTACTCTAGTGCTTTCATTGTGGAATTCTTTCCATGTTAAAGATAGGAGTAGCTTTTCAAAAAAACAAAGTGGTTAATTTTACTTAACATTAGAAATATCTTCATGACATAATTTATATACTAGATACAAATAGAATATTTTGGTCTCTGACCTTGCCATTGAACCTCAAGAAACAAGTGGTCATTTGTCAAAGGATGAAGATTAATTGCTTTGTTTATTTATGGAGCTCACGAGTGAAAGCTATAGATTAGACAGATAAAATAAAAGCGGTTGTCACCCAGGAGTTATTAATCCTTGTTAATCCTCAGGAGAACACAAACTACTCTAAAATGTCAGAACCCACGCTTGTGTTCTTAAGCGTTCCTTTCTAGATATTCTAGGCATTTTAAGCCCTTTGTTAGACAAGTCAGATACTTCAAACTTTAGCTATTTCTATCATGCTAAAATACAGTATCCTATATTTTCCTCTTGCCAAACACAATTCTTTTCAGTAAAAAGTAGACTTTTTTAGGAAAAATTCTTCTGATTGAATCATAACATGTAGATAGAAAAGGAGGAGAAGTCATAAATGTGCAACTTGCATATACATTTTTTTTTCAAAATGAACATATTCATGTAACCATCACCCACGTCAAGAAATAGAACATGATCAGCACTAAAGGAGTCTCCCTGGTGCTCCCTCCTAGTCACTGACCAAGTGTGTGTATATATATATATGTCTTTGTTGTTACTGTATATGAATTGAATCTTACAATATGTAATCTTTCCTGTCTGGTTTTTTTTTAGATTGAAGCAATAGTTTGTTTATTCTTATTGATACATCATTTTCATTGTGTGAATGTAACACAATTTATTCATTTTTCCAGTTAGTGGTCAGTTGAGTTACTTCCAATTTTTGGTGTTATGAATAAAAGTACCTTTTGATGTACATATGTCACATTTCTGTTAGTCATATACATGAAAATGGAATTTGCTGGGCCATCAGATACTTATTTATGCCTCTTTAAGCTGATCCTACCAAACAGTTTTCTAATTTATATTTTCCATCAGCTCCAGTTATTCCACAGCTTCGCAAACTCTGACAATTTCTGTTTAAAATTGTGGCTGTTCTGGCATGTTTTGCACATGTCATATACCACCACACTATGTTTTTAATGTCACAGCCATGAAAACTAGTAACACTGAACTTAAGTATAGGTCTCTGTCGAAGTACAGGTCTTCGGTCCAATTTATACTGAGGTGTCTTTTTCTCATTCATATATACAGGAATTCTTCATATATTCTAGAACCAGGTCTTTTGTTGGGGTATATATAAAAATTTTCTCCCATTCTGTGGCTTGCCATTTTGCCCTCTTGATGGTATCTTAAAATATAGTCCAATTTATCAGTCTTTTCTTTATGATTGGTACTTTCAAAACTGTATCCTATTTTATGAAAGCTTTGCTAACACCAAGGTCATGAAGATAATCTCTTATGATTTCCTCTAGCTTTATTGTTTTATCTTCCACATTTATTGCCACAATCAATTTGGAATTGAATTTGTATATTCTGTAAAGTAAGGATTGAGGCACATTATTTTTAGATATCCAATTGACTCAACTCATTTATGGAAAAGGTAAGTCACCTTTGTCATTAAATCATGGGACTGCATATGTATAGATCTCTTCCTGGACTATTTACAAATACATAAATATAATAGAGAGTACAGATAGATGAAGAGAGAGAGAGTCTCTATTCTATAAATATATAGAGACTATCTATTTACCTATCTATCTACCTACCTACCTATCCTCTCTATTTATCTATATTTACTACAATCTCATGCAGTGTTATTGTAGCTCTTTAATGAGATTTGATAACTAGAAATTAAGTCCCTCCGCTTGTTCCTTTTAGATGGTCCTAGTTATTCTGGGTCCTTTGTATGTCCATGTGAATTTTCTGGTACTACTATAAATGAGACTTTAATTTTTTTTTAATTTCTGATGATTGCTTCTGCTATATAAAAAGAAAATTTATATTTCCAGTGATAGTACAGATAGAAATTTTGCTACATTCACTTATACATTCTAAGAGTCATTCTGAAGACTATTTTGGATTTTCTATGTCTGTGAATAATGAAAGCTTTCTTTCTTTCCCATACTTAAACCTGTTAAAAATTCTTCCTTTATTTCGCAGGCTAAGAACTCCCATATAATGTTAATTGGAAGTGATGATAGGGTATTACTAATAGATGATTCATTGATTTTACAATTAAGGAAGACAGGGGCAGGTTTATTAAATGAATGGTATTGAAAAATTGTCTGTTACTAAAACTACATCCATATCTTTACTTATATCCTGTACTATTTTTGTTAAATTTATTCCTAGGCATTTTATAATTTACAAGTATTGTGAATAAACTTTTAAAAATTTCCATTTTAAATTATTATTCCTAGAAGAAAGAAGTTATTGATTTTTACATCCAGCCACTTTATCAGATTCTCTTAGTTCTAATCATTTCTAAAAACTCTTGGGTTTGGGTTTTAAAATATTATTTAAAAAATATATATAATTTTGTCTTATTTTTTTAATATTTACATTTATTGATTTTATTATCTTGCCTTATTACAACAGCTAAAATTTTCAAAATAATGTTCATTCACAGAGGAGATAATGAGCCTTATTATTTGTAAAACCACTACTTAAATCAGGAATAGAATCAGAATTAGTAAACTACCTAAACATAGTCAGGATACATTTATGAAGCAAACGTTTTACTAACTATGACCACTACCATCAAAATCATGAAGACAAGTTTTTAATATGTTAAGTTAGGTGAAAATGCTAAATTTATCTCATAGTCACAGCACATCAATGTCATAAATACTAAGTGAACTCAAATATGCTTTAGAAAGTCAGAATTATATCTTTTCCCCAAAGAGTTCAAGATTTTTAAAAAATTGTAGCATTTACATAATTTCAAATAAAATGATAGCATTAAAAGGTAAAGTATTTCTTTTGGGATATTTCTTGACCTATATTAAAGTAAGCCCATATAATGTTTTACAAAGTGATATGTTTTTTTATACTGATAAGGTTTGGCTCTGTGTCCTCACCCAAATCTCATCTCAAATTGTTATCACCACCTGTCAAGGGAGGGACCTGGTGGGAGGTGATTGGATCATCTGGGTGGTTTCCCTCATGCTGTTCTCCTGATAGTGAGGGAGTTCTCATGAGATCTGATTGTTTGATAAGTGTCCGGCACATCCCCTGCTTTCTCTCTTGCCCACTGCCATGTAAGACATGCCTTGCTTCCCCTTCACCTTCCACCATGATTGTAAGTTTCCTGAGGCCTCCCAAGCTATGTGTAACTGTGAATCAATTAAACTTCCTTTCTTTACAAATTACCCAGTCTCTGGTAGTATTTTTACAGCAGTGTGAGAATGGACTAATACACACACCCATGAGACCTGGAGACTTTAAGGGACTTGCCCAAGGTCCTTCAGCTATTTAGTGTCAGAGCCAGGATCCACACCCAGGAAGACATGCTCTCAGGACATATCCCTCTTCAATCCGCAGCACTGCCTCTCTTCTACCTGACAACTGTGCTCTGAGTTCCCTCCTGCCGTGTCTGTCAACCACAGGCAAGTCCAAGGCTCTCCATGAAATGCTCCTGCTTCATGCAGCCTCTCAACTCCCCTGTCTCTGTCTCCTGCTCCTCCCCTCGGCTCAGTGTTCTCTCTCTCTCTCTATTTTTTTTGTTTTTGAGATGTAGTCTCACTTTCTGGAGTGCAATGGTGCAATCTCGGTTCACTGCAGCCTCTGCCTCCCAGGTTCAAGTGATTCTCCTGCCTCCGCCTCCCAAGGAGCTGGGATTTCAGGCACCTGCCACTACACCCAGCTAATTTTTTTTTTTTTTAAGTAGAGACAGGGTTTTGCCATGTTGGCCAGGCTGGTCTTGAACTCCTGACCTCAAGTGATCTGCCTGCCTCAGCCTCTCGAAGTACTGAGATTACAGGTGTGAGCCACCGTGCCTGGCTGTGCTCTCTTGGCATGCTTTTTCAGCTCAAATTTTGGAAATTTTACAGACAGCTCTAGGGGTGCCATAAGGAATGTGTAATCTTTTATGTTTGCTTGCTCACTGTAAAGAGCTTTGAGTCCAAATTGTCCAGGAAAGGGTACCAAGGTTCCATTTCCCAGGTCAGGAAAGGCTTTGTGGAGATGAAGGAAGAAAACAGTCTGGCAGATAGAAGACTGGGAATTAGTTTGTTCAACGAGGTTACACTTGGAGGAATTATTTGAAAGAAAGGTGATGATTTTGTCTGCCTAGAGAATATGAAAGTCTTAAATAGTAAGAAGAAGGGAAGGAAATTAATCAAGTGGGGGCACACTGACGGGGTTCATTAAAATCTGGCCTGAATTGAACTTGTTTGGGAAAGTTTTGAAAGCCATTAGAGAGTTAAAGGTTATTTGCCAATGCTTTATTTTATATGAGTTTCTACATGATTACTAGATTCTCTCATAATAAAGATTTTATTACTTGTCTTCTTGTGTTCCAACAATTTTCCTTAATCAAAAGGAAAATCATAGTCTTCAAAGAATCTACGATTTTTCTCAATCCAATTAGTTTTTGGTGAACTCCTACTCTGAAGCCTCTTCCTTCTCTCTGCACACTGTCCCCTTTTCATCAATTCTAAGGGTTCCATGACCAAAAGAAGAGGGGGAGGAGCCAAATTCTTACTAAGCAATTAGGTTTGCCTATTCTTCTCATTGGTAAGTGAGATATTGATCAATCAAGAGATTTGTGATATGGATGGATTTAACTTTACCTCCTTTCAAAAACCTTAAAGCACAGGGAGCAAGAGCCACAAAAAAACTTAAATAGTTTCAAGGCAAGAAAGAAAATCGTATTTTCATCTAGTATTCTCATATATAAGTTTCTCTACCATGTTTTCTACTTTTTCTTAATACATCACTTTTCTCTGAAGTTAATAATTTAGTGGATTTTTTTCTAGACTGGGGAAAAACATGCATTCTAAAGCAGAAAGCATAATATGACACTATCTTATGTAAGAATTGATATCATGAATGACTGGTGATCCAACTAATAAAAGTTCCAGATGAGAAGGACCTAGATATATTTGCTTTCACTTTACTTTACATGATTAAGAAAATCCCAATACCAGCAATAATAGATATTATTCTCCCCAATCTAACAGGAAGGGGAGAATATTTCCAACCCTTAGGAAGGTAACAGGGCTTTTCCACAGCTCTGCCAAACTATAGAAATTTCACACTTTGTGGAGAATGAGATTATCTTTTCATCGCTCTAATTTTTGTGTTAATAAAATTTTTAATATGGCAGAAAAGGGTTTTTTTTTTTTTTTAACATGAGATCAAATGGTCATATTGGTGAGATGGCAGACATTTTATTTTTTGAGACAAAGTCTCACTCTTGGTGCCCAGGCTGAAGTGCAATGGTACGATCTCAGCTCACCACAACCTCTGCCTCTCAGGTTCAAGCGATTCTCCTGCCTCAGCCTCGCAAGTAGCTGGGATTACAGGCATGCACCACCGTGCCTGGCTAATTTGTATTTTTAGTAGAGACAGGGTTTCTTCATGTTGACCAAGTTGATCTCGAACTCCTGATCTCAGGTAATCCGCTCACCTTGGCCTCCCAAAATGCTGGGATTACAGGCATGAGCCACCACATCCGGCCTTTTTTTTTTTTTTTTTTTTTTTGATATAGAGTCTCGCTCTGTCACCAGGCTGGAGTACAGTGGCGCGATCTTAGTTCACTGCAACCTCTGCCTCCTGGGTTCAAGCGATTCTCCTGCCTCCAAGCGATTCTCCTGCCTCAGCCTCCTGAGTAGCTGGGACGACAGGTACATGCCACCATGCCCAGTTAATTTTTGTATTTTTAGTAGAGAAGAGGTTTCACCATGTTAGCCAAGATGGTCTCGATTTCTTGACCTCATGATCTGCCCACCTCAGCCTCCCAAAGTGCTGGGATTACAGGCATGAGCCACCACGCCTGGTCAGTAGAAATATTTTAATATTAAATATTAAATAAACAACATTACTTAGTATTTGTTAATTGTTAAATGGCTATATTGGTGAGATGGTAGAATTTTTTTTTTTTTTTGAGATGGAGTCTCACTCTTGTTGTCCAGGCTGGAGTGCAACGGCACGATCTTGGCTCACTGCAACCTCTGCCTCCCAGGTTCAAGCAATTCTCCTGCCTCAGCCAGTCATGGTAGCTCATGCCTGTAATCCCAGCATTTTGGGAGGCTGAGGCGGGCAGATCACTTGAGGTCAGGAGTTCAAGACCAGCCTAGCCAACATGGTGAAACTCCATCTCTACTAAGAATAGCAAAAATTAGTCAGCTGTGGTGGTGCATGCCTGTAACTACCAGGAGGATGAGGCAAGAGAATTGCTTGAACCCGGGAGGCGGAGGTTGTAGTGAGCCAAGATCACGCCACTGCACTCCAGCCTGGGTGACAGAGCGAGACAATGGCTAAAAAAACTAAACAAAAATAACATTATTATAAAAGGCATTTTGTAGAGAATACGAAAATTGGAAATTAAAGAGAAGATGTAGGAGAGAAAGCATTTGTGCAAGGAGTTCGTTCAAATATTATATTGTCTAAGAATAGAAGAATAGATTCTTCTTGAATCATCATTACCATCACTACCATTGTCATTATCACTTTACAACGACTGAGCCACAGCTGTCCCTGGCATTTCCTTGAGCTCTAGAGCCGAATGCACCTATTAATAAACAACAGGTCTTGCTCAGACACATCTTCCCACATGGACAGACAACCAATCATTTCAGCCAAATTGAAAACACTTCAACAACATGACGGCTTCTGTCTCCCTTCTCACATCTAAGTGGATGTTTTGAACAGTGGCCTCCTTATTGGAATGCATGAGAAGCACTTCCATGAGACAAGAGATATTGCAGGGGACCGCAGCCACTGAAATATACATTTACAAATCAATTTCACATTATGTTTATTGTTTAGAGTTGTGGTATAATCAAAAATAAACATTTGGTCTTTGTCCTGGGTTCCTGGCACAGAGCTCCTAAAATAGGTGGAATTGACTATCTTTTATATACTAAGGGGTAGGGGGAGTGATTAAACCCAATCACCAATAGCTGATGATTTAATCAATTATGCCTAAGTAATAAAACTTCCACAAAAACTCATAAAGATGGGTTTTGGGGAGCTTCCAGGGTGGTGCACAAGTAGAGTGCTGGGAGGGAGGGCAATTCATCAGGAGAATGCCAGGAGGGAGGGCGGCCCACCAGGAGAGTGCCGGGAGGGAGGGCGGCCCACCAGGAGAGTGCTGGGAGGGAGGGAGGCCCACCAGGAGAGTGCTGGGAGGGAGGGAGGCCCACCAGGAGAGCGCTGAGAGGGAGGGCGGCCCACCAGGAGAGTGTTGAGAGGGAGGGTGGCTCACTGGGAGAGGGCATGGCAGCTCCTTGCCCCTTCCCTCTGCCCTATGCATCTTTTTTATCTGGGGTTCCTGCAACCTTTATAAACTGGTCATCATAAATAAAGCACTTCCCTGAGTTCTGTCAGTTGTTCCATCAAATTACTGAATCTGAGGGTAGGGTCCTGGCAACTCCCAAATATGTAGTTGGGCAGAAGTGTGGGCAGTCTGGGAACTCCATTTGCAGCTGGCATCTGAAGTGAGGCAAGTCTCACAGGACTGAGCCTTTAACTGTGGGATCCATGCAAACTCTGGGTAGTTAGTGTCAGAATTGAATGGAATCACTGAACACCCACTTGGTGTCAGAAAATCACAGAATTTCTTGGTGTCAGGAAAAGCTGTGCAACTGTCTTACCTGAAATTATGAAAACCAGGTCAGTGCTCAGCTAGAGAATACCTTTGGGGTCACTGGTGCCTTTCCCTCCTTGGCACCCAGCCTGCACACACAGCCCTTCACACCCTATTCCAGGCTCAGCCAAGGCACCACCTGGTGAAAAGTGATAGAGTTGACAGTGTTGCCTCCATCACGGGTACTATTTATAAGGGACTACTTAAGAAAAAAATTCTTTAAGACCAAAAGAGACCCTTAAGAAAATAGTGAAAGTTGAGGCTGTACATATCCAGACTTGTTCTGACTGCTCAAGACTCCAAGGCCCAGAGAAAAAAAAAGCCTTTGAAATCTGACACCCTATTGTGCAGAAAGAATAGCAGCTCTCTTTCCCAGGAAAGAATTTTTCAACCTGTAAAGAATTAATAAAGGGTCCTAAACAGAGAACATTCTCTCTAAACTATCAAAAGCTCCAATCAGAGCAGGAAGCATGAGTTATACAACTAACAACTCCACAATAAACTGCACAGGGTATAGAGGCCTGGCGCAAGTTCAAGGTCAGTGGTTCAGAGCGCATAATTGGGAGCTGGTAGGAAGACTTAAAGGAAATGGTTTCTTGGATGGAGGATTTAACAGAAATGCCTACATTCAATGTGTTATAAAACTAAATGTCTATTCCTCAGTCTCTGTGATTGGGAATGGTTTTAAAACATTGCTAAGACCTCATTTTTATACTCAGAAAATAGTTTCTGTGACAAAGGAAGCCTGAGTTTATTGACTGGATATAGTCAAGGGTCTGGTTTATGGAGTTTTATTGCATTCATAAATGAACTGTTATAATGGAGGTCAAAAGAAAATGTGATTGAACTATGGGTCATGTTGTACAATGTTTTAATCCTAAGTGGGTGACATGTGTATGATACTTCCACTTCCTTCTACATTAAAAAGAAATCTTAAGCCAGGAAGCATGTTTCCTAGTTCCTTTAGACTCTCCTAATTCCAATAAATAAGGATAATGTATTCACCACCAGTCAGAGATCCTCATTTTTGATTTTTTGAGTTCATTGTTGGGAAGCAGACTTTGACATGGAATTTAGCTGTCAGAGTTTACTGGGATTAGGGAATACCCTTGAGATCAAACGCCATGGTGAAAGGGAAGAAAGCAGAGTTAGGCAGAGGTTGACGCTGGGCTGCAATGCAGTCACAACAAAGGGCTCAGCCAACCCATGGGGAATTTTGAGGCTGAGGTGGCCCTTCAGAGTTGTCCTGAATTGTAGTGGTGGCGGGGCTGGGTCTTTGTACTGCCACATCAACCAGTAATTGGATACGGGCTTTCCTCCAGAAGGAGTTCATGTCCTTCAGTTGAAAGAAGTTCCTAGAGAGGGTTGAGAGTTGAGGGCTGTCAGCTGTCACATTCTCAGAGCTGAGAAAATGAACTTTTCAACCCCAAAGGGGAGATTTGGGTGGCTCAATGCAGGAGTTGTGACAGGAATGAAGATTTAATTTAGTGGTTATGAGGGAATGTACTCTCTTTCCGGGTCCACAAGGGGGCGACGTTTCAAAGGCAAGAACTTCCCAGCGCCATACCTCCCGCCACATCTCCATCCAGGAGCTTGGAGGTCTCTTAACTTTCGTGCACAGGGAAGATAGAAAGATCAATCACTCTATCGGAAGTTTAAAGGAACTCCTTTCATAGGACAGAAAACTTGAATAGGGTGGGAATAACACCCAGGTTAAAAGTCCCCTTCTCCCATATCTCGGCAGACTCTATTTCTGGATCCCCTTCCATGACATCGAGAGAGCTACTCTCTGTTTCTTTCTCCTTTTTCTCTCTCTCTGCCTAAATAAATCACTTTCTGCAAAACTCTTTGGGGTCCAATATTTACTTACAAGCCCACTGCGCCCAGTGGGGTCCTCTCCCCTATTCTTAGCTGAGGGACCAAGAGCCTGGAAGAACACATCCTATTGGGGAGCTGAGCGTCCCTGGCGTCCTGCAACTGGTCTCAGTTATAGGACCATTAATCGAAGGGCAATATGGCTAAACGTGTAACAGTACATAACCAATTCAAGCTATGGGAGATCTAAATTAATAATTAAGAGCTCTTACACCAAATTTCCAGATGCTTCTTTTCTGGGTCATGGTAAAATAAACCTAATACATTTCCAGCATCACTTCTATTAATCTATTATTTGATTACCCTTAGGAATAATCCATGCTCTAGAGTGTAAGGAGAACTAGAGATTAAATCAGTAAAAATTAGATTCAAAAATAGTATCTTCCTGTAAACTTAAATATGAAGAAATTCAATAATTCCACCTGAATTGTAACTTTACTTGAGAAGTATGGAAGCTCTAGAACCTTCCATAACATTTCCAAAAGTTGAAGCTAGAAAAGCATGGGTATCCAGAGAGTGCTGAGCCAAGGGAAGGAGTGGGAAACTGAGTCAGGTGGGAGAGGGAGAGGCTGCACAGAGCAGGGGTGTTTCATGGAGAACTTTTGACTTGCCAGTGGTTGACAGACATGGCGAGGAGCTCAGAGCATAGCTGGGAGCTGGCGGAGTGCCTGGGTGTGGCTCCTGGCTCTGACACTAACTAGCTGAGAGATTTTGGCCAACTCTTTAGGCTTCAATTTCTCCACGTAAAAAAGGATGATAATAGTATCTATCTTAACTAGAAAAAAATTTTGAAGTCACAAGCTTAACTTCAGGGTGTATTTGTGTCTTCATTTCCCACTGCTGCTGTAACAAATTGACCACAGACTTAGTGGCTTACAACAACATAAATATATTCTCTTATAGCCCTGGAGGTCAGAAATCTGGAATTAATTTCACTGGGCTAAAGTCAAGGAGTCGGCACGGCTGGTTGCTTCTGGAGGCTCTAAGGGGAGAATCTACTTCTAGGCCTTTTTCAGCTTCTAGAGGATGCCTGTATTTCCTGACTTGCACCCCTTTCTTCACCTTCATGGTTCATCACTCCAGGTCTCTGCTTCCATCATCACATGGCCGTCTCCCCTTCTGGTGTCAAATCTCCCCCCAGCTCCCTCTCATAAGGATGCTTGTGATGACATTTAGGGATCACCTGGATCATCTCCACCTCTCCCCATCCTTAACTTAATCACATCTGCAAAGTCCATTTTGTCATATAAGGTAACAGGTTCTGGGGGTTAGGATGTGGACCACTGTGGAGAGCCGTTGTTTAGCCTACCACAACATGTATGAAATGCAATGGTTTAGTCAATAAAAATATAATATTTATATCACATTTGCTCCACAGAGCTTTGGCAGTTGAAGTTATTGAATTACTTCTATTTAAAAATTCATGGCATGCCTGCAAATGCCTATTGTGCCAAAAATTATTAGGTTTACTAAAGTATATACTTGCACCTCTACAATGCTCTAATCACATCCTCGTGTGTTAGATTGAAACCGACAGGGTATAAGCAAAAATTCTGAAAGCCACTCCAAGCAGCCTCTTAGAAATATTCACCCTAATTTATTGTCCAAACTAGGACCTTTTACAGAGTAAAAGGAACTTATGTACTTAGGAACCACAACTCCAACTCAACCCGTGTAAACTGTGACTGTGCCTGGCAACCTGGTTGTATGGTCACTCTATGAAAAAATACCCTGCAGAATCCTCTACCTCTCTTTTCTCCTGTAGTAGTTTCCTCAGAGGTCATGCAGTACAGACAGAACAGTTACAAGTTGGAAGAGAGTCGCCCAACCCTCACTGGGCATGAGAAACAAACCTTTATTGCCACTGAGATTTGGTGCTTATTTGTTAGCACAGCAGAACCTACTCTATCCTGACTAAAACTTATGCCCTGGCAAGGTTGTTCTATCCTCATTGTATTTCTGAATAGAGGAAAATTCCATTACCATCAAGGTTGAGTTCCATTTAAAGGTCAGGGATCTGAATCTCAGCAGCAAAGTTATAGGAAGAAATGGTATTACTGGTAACCTCATAACTGGATTCCCTCCTGAAGGGCTCTGTGGGCTCTGCCTGTGGGTTTTTGACCTGGGATATAGAAATGAAAACGCCAGAGTTCTAACAATACTTGCCATTTCTTGATGCTTTTTATGAAGGAGCTCACTGGGCCTAACTTCCAGCAACTAGGAATGGGAGGCTCTTTTTTAGAACAAAGCCTTTATAAAGAACACGAACTAAAGTTTCCACTTTGTTCCTGGGACTTTGTTGCCTAGAGTCAAAGCATGACAGGCTTTGTTAGTTAGCAGCTCCCACTGCAGTAGCAAACCGGAGGACAGACCTTATGTGTCCAGTGTGGAAAGAAATCCTGCTCATGCTGACTTCTTTATTCACATCAGTATACACCACCAGCAGCTGCAAACTGTTCTTATAAGGCAGCTGATACTGACTGGCAATTTCTTAAAGCAACTCTAGTAGATTCTACAACTTACAAAGAAATTGCAGATAAATTATTTCATTTAACTCTTTTTAGTATTTCTAACTTGAACAATGAGCCTTTGTCCGTTAACATTAATAAGGTGATGTAGAGAAGGAAAGGGCAAGAAAAAAATCAGTAGGAAGGAGAGAGGAGGAAGGGTAGGGGTAAGCAGAAGAGGAGCAACTTTGCTGAGTGTCACTGAACACTGACTGCTTGCTATGTACCAGGTACTGCACCAATCACTTTGGGCTAATGGTAATTCTGTTGCCAAAATAAAATGTGATACTATTCTTAAAATTTTTGTTGTTCATCAAAAGGATAGTTTAATGGCTCACCACAGAATTTAGCTGAATGAAAAAAGGCCAATCTCAAAATGTTATACACTGTAACATTCCTTTTATATAACATTCTTGGAATGACAAAACTGCGAATGTGGAGAACAGATTGGTGGTTGCCAGGAGTTAAGGAGGGGGTTGGACTACTGAAGGACAACAGAGAGTATCCTTGCAGTGATGCAAACATTCTATATCTTGATTGTATCACTGTCAATATTCGGTGCGATATGCAACAGTTTTGCAAGATGTTACCATTGGAAGAAACTGAGTAAAGGATACACAGAAACTCTGTATTATTTCTTATGACTGCATGTGAATCTCGACAATTATGTCAAAATAAACAGTTTAATTAAAAAGGAACGGTTGAAAAATAACCTCAAGAATACATACATTATCTGCCACAAATACCTACCCCAAAAAATGATACATATTAAATGGTCATTTACTCTTTGAAATTCACAAACATTTAGATAGGCTAAGAGTTACTAATGAAGAGTTTGTTAATGGTCAAATGAACAAATGATTCATTTCACATTATTTTAAGGCTAGAAAAATAAAGACGACCACAATGAATTGAATGCTTACCACTGGCATTGTACTGGCACTATACTAAATGTGTTAAATATTGCTTCTAATGTAATCCTATGGGAGAAATAGCTTTCACTAATTTATAGATACGGAAGTGAAGCCCAGGGAAGTAACTTGTTCAAGGTCACACAACCAATAGGTGGTGGAATCAAGAATCAGACTATGTTCTTGTCAACCGGAATACATTGCTTCAGAGACCTTCGACAGAATCTAGTTGACCTGAGGTCTTTCAGGACTAATGACTTATTCACAAGGGCAAAACTGGGACTAGAATGTGTGCCGAGTGCTCTTCCTAACGTATTACACTACCACGTGGTTGAGAAAAGGACGTAATGGCATTAGCAGCTTGAGATATAGGTGGATGGAATAGATGCAAAGAAAATCTCAAATGGCTAATGCCCAAAGTAAACAAGGGAAATGGATAAATTTACACCTGCTTCTTCTTTTATTTAAACTTAAAAACATTTGTCAGGAGAATTTCCAAAGGTTTGCCAATTGACTCAGCTCTATGAGGCAAAAATCAAACATCCTCCTAAGATGAAAATATAATTCCATTGTTAAAGGTCCAGTTTTCTAACCAAAGGTCCAGTTTTCTAACCAAGGTGAAACCAGTTTGGTAAACTGAATGAAGGAAAGGAAACTGAACATTTAACTTGATTTCCAGCAAAATAAAAAGCAATGAACAGGTTTGCTAATGATTCCCCTGTCTCTCACCTGCTGTGAAGGTATACAAAATGACTAAACTTCAGGAAAGTGTGCCTTTGAGGCTAAAGTGCAGTTATATCCAGAATAAGGCCAGACTTGGTTTATCACGGAGTGCACACACTTCTCATCACTTTCACAGTAAATACACAATATCAGGCTCATCATGATATCTCAGTTTAAATTATATCCAAGTATTATACTCCCAAATTGCACATCTAACAAAAGTGGAACTGCTACTTTGAGCACGGATAACACAAAAGCTCTAGGTTTCTTGATGAAGGAGAGCATATTTCACCTTGAAACCATTGCTGGCAAATCTCTGAGAGATGAGAGTTTTGGAAATGCTTTAAACAGTTTAGCCTTTTCTTAGCATTTTGAAGAGCACATTAATAGCCTGGCCTTTTCTTAAGGGCTTTCTTTTTCCCTTAGCCAAATCTGACAGTTAGAAGTGAACAGTAAGTGGATGGAATCAAAGTCAGTACTGTGTTTTAAAAGCAGTGTGGAACTGATTCATCTGGCATTGTCTCCAAAAGAATATAAGAATATTAAGTGGCTGTCTCATGAACTTACATACAAAGGATACTCTTCACTTGAGGACAGAATGATAATGTCTCACGGAAGAAAGATGTAATTATAGATGCCCATAAAATTTATTCAGACATGTCTTGGTTCATGCAAAAAAAAAAAAAAAAAAAAAAAAAAGAAAGAAAGAAAGGAAAGTCTTTAGCACTCAAATTAACCAAAGGAATTATATTAATAAAACTGATTTTTAAATAATTAGTAAATATCTACTACAGAATGTGCAGAATTGTAAATGACAGTTTAGAGAGTATTGTCATTACTACCACTTGGGAAATCTTGTTTAAAAGAGACAAAGGGTTATATAGTAATGTAATAGAATTTGCCAATGGATATTAAATAACCTAGCACCATCCTCTAGGATTTAACATGCTAAAAAAGTGAAGTAGAAGCTGTTCCACATCAATAGGGGTATACACAAGCATCCCATCCAGCACACAGAAAAACTGCATAGATTATTTCAAAGGTTGCTTTGAGAATTCACCTAGTTTATCCTTTACTGTGTGGGTCTAATCACCCTCAAAAATTGCCTAACCAGGTTCCTAGGGACAACCTCTGCTCTGAGGAGGAAAAGACTTAGTTTTATTGGATGTCATGGCAGTTTGCATTTTCCCCAGATGGCTGCACCAATAGCTCCCAAACCACATTCCCTTCTTAAAATTTGACTTCAAGCCCTCCAGTGAAGGAGTAGAGTCTATGTCCAACCTTGAATCAAAGTGGATGACCATCAAGGATGAGTCATTATGTGACTTTAAGGCTAGGGCATAAATGGTGATAGAGCATCTACCTTGTTCTCTTGTGAGGCTCTCTGTTGAAACCCTGCTACCACACTGTGAGGAGACCCAACCAGCCACAAAGAAAGCTCACAAGTTATGTTCCAGACCACAGCCCAAGTCTGTTCTCAGCCCCTAGCCAACAAGCAACACCTGACGGCTCACAACCAGCATCCAGCACCAGCCTGAACGAGCCTTCAGCAATTCCAGCCCCCAGCAGTTGAATCATCCCCAACTTTCCAGCCAAACTATCTCATGTCCCAGATACCATGGAGCAGGAATAACTTACTCTACTATGCCCTTCCCAGTATGTGACCCACGGAATCCTTGACCTAAAAAACAATAGTGGTTGTTTTATGCCACTAAGTTTGGGGTGCTTTGTTGCATAGCAGAAGTAACAGGGACAGATGGGAATGGGAATATGCGTGGTTAAAAGTGATGCATGCAGCCATTCCTTGCACTTGCATTATTCCAGCCCTCTTTCATGAGTATACTCAGAGGCTTTCTCCTACACTTTCTGTTGTTCTTCTGCTACAGCCACTTCTTAGGGGAACAAATATACTGTAAAGGTCTCATTCCCAGTGAAATCAGATAGCTTTTAAATGGGAGTAATAGTAACTATTTTGCTTACATTGTGGCAGGCACTGTTCTAAGAGTTTTACATGGATTAACTCATTTAATCCATACAACAACCTTATAAAGTAAGTACTATTTCCATCCCCATTTTACAAACAGAGAAATCAAAGCATTGAGATTAAACGACTTGCCTAAGATTATACAACTAGAAAATAGAGCTAAGCTGGGATTTGGAGCCAGGCAACTCGGCTCTCGAGAGTCTGTCCACTAACCACTACACATACTGCTTCACAAATCCTGATTCTAACTCTCTCTCTCTCTCTCTCTTAATCGTACATATTGTTAATCTAGCCCCTCCATTTGAATGAGCAAGAATCCCCAGACTGAAAAGGCTCAACAGAGCTATCTTTAGTGTACTGACAATGGTTAACAACAGGCTCTGGAATCTGCCTGCCTTGGCTATGACAGTTACCAGCTATGTGGCTTTGGGTGAGTCTTTTCACCTCTCCCACCTCATTCTCCCCATCTTTGCGAAAAGCAATCATCCATTTTAAACACAAAACCACTGTCTTCGTATGTAAGCACAAGCCTCATCCCTTCTCTCTAGACTGTCAGCCTTTTCAGATTCAGGACCCTGTCTTTCCCATCTGATATGGTTAGGCTTGGTGTCACCACCCAAATCTCATCTTGAATTGTAATCCCCAGGTGCTGAGGAAGGAACCTGGTGGGAGGTGACTGGATCATGGGGCAGTTTCCCCCATGCTGTTCTTGTGATAGTGAGTTATCATGTGATCTTAGGGTTTTACAAGGGGCTCTTCCCCCTTCGCTTTTTGTTTCTCTCTCTCCTGCCACACGTAAGATGTGCCTGCTTCCCCTTCTGCCACGATTGTAAGTTTCCTGAGGCCTCCCCAGCTGTGTGGAACTGTGAGTCAATTAAACCTTTTTTCTTTATAAATTACCCAGTCTCGGGCAGTTCTTCATAGCAGTATGAAAATGGACTAATACACCATCTCTGATTCCTCCAGGGAGTCCAGCCCAGTGCCTTATACTCAGCTGCAGCTTGTAAACTGAGTTGACTTTTGTTTTTTCTAACTCCTCTCTTACTTTGTCTTTGCATCCAGGGCTTTTAGGATTTGTCTCATTCTCTCCATCCACATGAACAAAACCATAAATTATACCCTCAACACTGAACCTACTGACAAAGCTAAGACTTATTTTCTGCCTTGTCTTCCAAAGGTCTTCCTAATCAGAGGAAAATGCTTTCATAAATGCCCTGATCATGTGTGTATCTTTCTAAGGATATTCTTTTACTTTCCAATCATTTTCCAAAGCAATTAAAATTTGTAATGATGGGCCATAAGAGCAGCCACTAACTTAACTTCATAGAGGGAACTAGTGAACCCTTCTAAAAAGGTATCAAAAGTGCATCGCCTTCAGAGGTATAATGAGAGAATGCTAGAAGAACCACGGAGTGCTGCTTAATTCTCAGGCCTCTTTTCCCAACCATTTACTGTAATTGCTTCTGTAATTGTCTGCCTCCCCTACTAATCTGTGGGCCCCTTTGAAAGCAGGAACTCTGGCTTCTACTTCTGTACCCAAGTACCTAGCTCAATGGCTGGTACAAAGGTGGCACTTCACAAATGTTTACAAATAACTGAAACTGATGGGCTCAAAATCACTGTTAATGGCAGGACTAGAACTCAGCCCACGGCTATCTCTAGAAGATGTATCATGAGTCATTCATTCATTTAACAAACATTTTTTGAACATTTGTTACGGAGCAAACACTGGGCAAAGCACTGAGAATAAAACATAGCAAGGCTCAATCTTACTGTATAAGACCCAACCTGCACTTGTGTGGGAGACAAATATGGAAGCACATCATAATAACACATTTATTTGGACAAAAACTATTAAGTACAAAGTTATAAACCATGGGCTGGAGAGAAAAGTGATGAAAAGAAAGCTGTTTGAGTTAGGTTGAAATAGACCGGATGTGTTATTACTCATTTATACATGATAATTCAGCACCAGATAAGATGCTAGCACTGCAGAGTAATCACTGCAGCTGACAGACAGGAGTCTTAGAGGTTACAAGGGGTAATAAGATATAGGTAGTCACATGACAGAATCAATATGTAAGACATAAAATTAAACATGCAAATGCCTAAAGTATGTTAACATAGTGGAATAGTAATGATTTTAGTAACCAGCATGTGGTTTTCAACATCTGATCATAAACATATCAAAAATTATAATTTTGGGCTGGCACAGTGGCTCATGCCTGTAATCCAGTGCTCTGTGAGAACGAGGTGGGAGAATCATTTGAGACCAAGAGTTGGAGACCAGCCTGGGCAACAGGACAAGACCCCATTGCTATAATAAAATAGCTGGGCATGGTGGCATGTGCCTATAATCCTAGCTACTCAGAAGGCTGAGGCAGAATAATTGCTTGAGCCTAGGAGTTTAAGGTTAAAGGGAGCTATGATCATGCCACTGCACTCCAACCTGGGTGACAGAATGAGACCTTGTCTGCAAAAAACAAACAAGAAAACCATAATTTTAAAAATTGGAAATAAGAGAAATTTCAACCAAATTAAAATAGAATGCACATTAAAAATTTACTTGATAATATAGTGTAAATCAATAGCATTTAACCATTATTGAGGATTTTTAGATTAAATTCAAAAAGAAAATATATTACATGAACTAGTTTATGTTCAACAGGAGCTTGAGAAAAAATGGAGATATTACACTGCAGTGATTCTCAGAGTAAAGGAGAGGCATTTGTATTTATCACAGCATAGATTCTTAGCTGCTCTGTTCCGCCTCAGTGTCTTGTGCGCTCTCAGCTGTCCTACTAGTAATCTTGCCTCCACACACCTCTGCTCTCCTCTTGCACCTGCCCAATAAAATAGGATGCTTCTGCTGGCATTTTTAACTCCACTCCTACACTGAGGAAGCTAAGTGTGCTTAAAGAAAAATCAAAAGCCAAGAAGCCTAGTGCCCCAATCAATTTATGACTTTTACATTTCAATGTGGCCCTCAATCCTTATATTTGCCCTGGATCAGCTTCCTCAATCAATTACTATGAAATTCAAGATCTTCATCTCTCAGAAGACCATTCCCTCAACCCTCTGCCTGACTCCAACATTAGACAAACTTGCCTGTGGTTCACTGAATAACTTAAAACCGCTGGGTAAACCTTCCAGCTTCTTCTGCCCTTTTGTTACAAATTTACATCCTTCTCCACCTCGATCTGCCACTCAGAGACCTAAAGAAAGAGGTGTTTTTCCTCTGCTTCCAGTCAACTATCCTACTTGCGCTGTGGATGTCTTTCTGTTCCCTATTATGTCGCTTAGGGCTCTGCTCCATCATTTGTCCTTCTCTCCCCTAGATGAGTAATTTCTGCCTCCCCTAATTCTCTTCCCTTATGACTGCTCCTATGCTAATTATGGCAGCAGCCACCCCAGATGGCCTACCACTGCCAGCACACCAGCTGCAGCAGAGAGGGGGGCTGTACACTCCATGGAGTCATTGGAAGCCCCACCCTCCTGGGCACAGCTGCAGCCACCCAAACTGGGGCTCTAGATCTGGGCCTCCCATGCCATCAAGGAGGTAGGATCCCCACCCCATCCACCTCGCTGGCACAGCTGCAGTTACCCAACCTGCAGCTGCAAACCCAGGCATCCCTACACTCGTGGGGGCCCAGGATTGCTTGGAAGTGCCTGCACCCACTGCCTGGCTTCTCCTTGCTGTTGGCACCTGCTCCAATCAAAGAGCAAAGTTGGGGCTAAGCCTGGGTGTCATGAATGGCAGCAGGAGGCAGACAGGTTCCTGGACAGAAGGCGGTTGATAGCAGGAGACATCAGGATGACCAACAGTAGAGAGAAGCTACCCACTCTAGGACCTCTTCTCTGCTGAGAGCTTCAGAGGCCTGCAGAGATGTTGGGACTACCAGCTTCAGGAAGGAGCAACCCACTCCAGGGCCTATTCTCTGCTGAGAGTTGCAAACATCAGGACAACCTGCCTACAGAGAGGGGCAACCCACTCCAGAGCCTCCTCTCTGCTGAGAATTGCAGAGACAACAGGCTGATCTGCCTGCAGAGAAGAGCTTCCCACTCCAGGGTCTCCTCTTTGCTAGGAGCTGAACACTTATTGGGACACCCTGGCTGCAGAAAGGAGCTACCTGCTGCAGGTCTCCTGTGAGCTGTTCTATTGTTCAATAAAGGTCCTCTTCATCTTGCTCACCCTCCACTCATCTGTGTACCTCATTCTTCCTAGTCACAGGACAAGCACTCGGGACTGCCAAATGGCAGGGCTGAAAGAGCTGTAACACAAACAGGGCTGAAACATGCCCCTTGCTCACCACATTGCAGGAGAAAAGGAAAGAAGAGCTATGGCCCTGCTGGGAACCCAGACCTGGGAGATCCCCAAGCCAAGGATGTCACTTCCTCTTTGAGGTCCTGCAGTTCCTGGTGTCTCCAGGCTTCTGGGAACCACTGTGTTCCCCACTGCCAACCAGGGAAGCTGCTTGTGGTGTGCCTGGTCCAGCTGCAGCCTTGCAAAGAGCCAGCACCCATGCCAGCACCTGGAGCTGCCCGCCACACTGCAGCAGCCAGCATGTCTGACCCCACTGTGGCTGGACCCCATGCTTGCTCACATACGCCTTGCTGTTCCATACCCGACTTGCCCTTGGCAGGCGTGGGATCCAGGTCAGTAGTATCAGCCAAGTGCAACCTGCCATTGGGCAGAACAAACCCAGTGGGCCAGAGCAAAAACTCAGGCAAAGGCACTACTGGTCAGAGGCTTCAGGCCAGAAAAGCAACACCCCAAAAATCCCGTAACACTTACAGCGTCCCTTGACCACTACTATTCTAACACCCTTCCATGACTGTGTCTCTCTCTAGCTGTTTTCTTACCCTCTCAAATCTTCTTAAAGACTAATCTACACTTTCAGCCTTCACTTTCTCACCCCTTATTTACTCCTCAGCTCCCCACAGTGTCTGCTCCCACGATTCTAGTGAAACACCTACTGAGTGTAGTTTAGTAAGAACTGTAGATCCTGGAGTTAAGCAGACCCATATCTGACTCCCGCCTTCTACTTTTACCAAGCTGTGAGACCTTCCACACACTGCTAAATTTTCCTATACATCAGTTTCTTCATCTCTAAAACAAGGATAATAATGGTAACCAACTTCATAGAGCTCTTGTCGTATTAAATATTTAAAACAATGTCTGCATATGCCATGTGCTCAATAAGTATTTAATATTAACTATTATTATTATTACTAGCAGTAGAAATACTTGCCTTTCATGACTATTATCATTATCATTTGTCAGGCACTATGCTAGGTCTGGCTAAAAATCTTGAACTGAAAAAGAAAATTCTACCAAACTCATGCAGCCAAGAAAAATTGTTTTTCAATCTCCTTATTTAATATATCTGACATCTTGGCCTAGGATAACCTTTTCTGCTTTCAAATCATGATCTGCTCCTAGGCACCTCCTCTCCATACTGATTCTGTATGAATCTAGTCCATTCAAATCTCTCTCTCTCTCGCTCTCTCACACACACACACACACATACGTACGTGCATGTAATTTACTAGGCAAATTTATTTGTATCGTGTGAACCAATATGAAAATACTTGTTTTTGCTAACTACAGGAACTTGAATCTCAACAAAAGCATCTATACCAATGTTCTATATGCAGCTGGTGGTCAATAATTATTGACAGATAGGAGGTTCTATAAAACAACTTAGCCCATTCCATGGTCAGTTACCGTGAGAACAAGAATAATTTTAGCATCCTGTTTGAATCCTACCTGACAAATTAGAAACTGCAATAATCTGAACCTACATAGGCAATTAAAAATGTTTTTTATTGCTGCCTCAGCAGAAATCATATGTAATAGTTATTGATAGTCTGTGATTAATCACTAAGAAGGAAGCATGGGGCACTCATTCCCTTCCTTCATCTCCTTGCTATTCTCAGTTTTGTTTTTTTGTCACAAGCTGTGCATGTCAATATTTATTTTAATTAGGAAGAGTTAATATAGGCAAAGGTAATTTGTAATAGGTATGTTCAGTAAAGAACCAAATTGCACAGCAAGATCTCCTCCTAGTGACAAAAACAGCTTCACAAAGGCATATAATTTCGTTTGCCTAATCACTTACTTATTGGGAGAAGCTCATGGATGCCCACATCCCATCCCCATACTGTTGGTGAGTCTTGTTTTCAGTGGAAGTTAGTTGGAAGCCATCTTCCATCTTGGGTGGGCAGCTCTTTCACCACTAGGATCTCATGATGGGATCCTGCACAGATACTAATTCTTATAGGATTCAACAATAATCTAAATTACAGGCAAAGAAAATAATACCTTTAATATTTTGTCCTCTTCTTTTCTATCAATATTTTTCAAAATGAACTTGGATTCTAAAGGTGTTTTTAAAACTAGTTGATTAGGGGATGAAGAATTCACACATGGAGGGTAAAACCAGGGTGGGGATGATGATAATAATGATGATTATTGCTATTTTATAGCTAATATTTCCTAAACAATTATTTTTACTAGGCCATATGACAAATACTGAAAATATATTATTTGCTTTAATCTTCACAACAACTGTGAGAGGTTGGAATTTGTGCCCCATTTTACATATAAGAAAACTGAGGCTTAGAGAAGTTAAATAACTTTTCCAAGTTCACATAACTGACAAGACTCAAGGCTGAGATTCCAACCCAGACCTGTCAGAAACCAAAGCCCATTGACATTATAAATCATACATTTTATTGTAACAAATTCTTTTTTGTAACCTATTTTTTTTCTTAAAAAGAAAAAGCTTTAACGGACTTACAGTTCCATGTGGCTGAGGAGGCCTCACAATCATGTGGAAGGCAGGGAGGAGCAAGTCACGTCTTACACAGTTGGCAGCAGGCAAAGAGAGAAAGCTCATGCAGAGAGACTCCCATTTTAAAAACCATCTTTCTCATGAGACTTATTCACTTTCAGGAGAACAGCACGGGAAAGAACCACCCCCATGATTCAATTACCTCCCACTGGGTTCCTCCCATGAAACATGGTAATTGTGGGAGTTACAATTCAAGATGAGACCTATTTTTAACTGTAATTTATCCAAAATTAGATTTAAGCTTGATTTTATTATCAGTGGTCTACCACAGTAAATTTATACATTTCTATAATAAACAATTAAGTTCCCTGTTTAAAAAGTGGGAAAAGGACATAAATGGCCAAATGAATAAATGAAGCAAAGATTAAATTTCAGATGTTCAAAACTAAAGGAAATTCCATTCAATTCAAGAACCAGTGACCAAGAGATGTGGTGTACAAGGCACTGTAAGAACTCTGAAGATAGCATCACCTCTGCCCCCTGGAAGTTAATGATCTAATGGGAAAAATACAGTATAATATTTCAGGTCTTACTTCAAATGTCACCTCCTTAGAGGAGTCTTCAGTCTTCTCTGATCACACTATCTAAGCTGTGACCCCATTCCTGTCACTCTCTGTTACAGGGACCAGCAAACCTTTTATGTAAAGGGTGAGATAATAAATAAGTTAGGCTTTGTAGGCCATACAGTCTCTGTCAAAATTACCCAACTCTGCTTTTGCAGTGTGAAGGCAATTACAGATCATAAGTAAATGAATGAACAAAGCTATGCCCAATAAAACTTTATTTATAAAACAGGGAGTTGCCAGATACAGCTCACAGGCTATAGTTTGCTGACTCTAACATATCACTCTGTTTCCTTCCTTCATAGCACTTAACAAAATCTAAAATTATCTTGTTTATTGATTTGTTTACTATCTATTTCCTGCCATGAAAATAGCAGCTCTAGGAGAGTGGAATCTTTGTTACTGGTTCACAGCCAGCTCTTCAGTGTACAGGACAGAGTTTCTGACACAGAGATAGTTCATTCTAAACATCTGTCAATTCACTAAATGAATAAATACCATTTTGCAAAAGGAGAAACACAATTGCCAACCAACACAAGAATGATATTTGGCCTTACTACTAATAAAAATACAATAATGACATATTATTTTTCACTTGTCAGGCTTTCAACCATTAGAAGAGGAGGAGGGAGAGGAGGAGGAAGAAAACTAGTGTAGATGGGCTGGGCACAGTGGCTCACACCTGTAATCCCAGCACTTTGGGAGCCTGAGCTGGGTGGATCACTTGAGGTCAGAAGTTCAAGACCAGCCTGGCCAACATGGTAAAACCCTGTCTCTACTTTTAAAAAAAAGCAAACAAAAACAAAAATTAGTCAGGTGTGGTGGCACCTGTCTATAGTCCCAGTTACTCGGGAGGCTGATGCAGGAGAATCACCTGAACTTGGCAGGTAGAGGTTGCAGTGAGCCAAGATCACACCACTGCACTCCAGCCTGGGTGACAGAGCAAGACATCTCAAGAAAAAAAAAAATCAAAACAGAAAATTAGTAGAGATGAATATGTGTGTAAATGGTCCTCTCATCTACTATTGATAGAAGAGAAATGTTGGTGCAACATTTCTGGAGGATCATTTGCTGTAATATATCAAAATGTATATATCAATTTTAAATGGGCAAAGAATTGAAGAGATATTTATCTAAAGAAGATACGCAAATGGTCAAGCCCATGAAAAGATGCTCAACATCATTAGTCATTAAGGAAATGCAAATCAAAATCACAATAAGATACCACTTCACACCCTCTAGCATGCCTACTATTAAATAAACAAACAAAAAAAGCAGAAAATAAAAAGTGTTGGAAAGAATGTGGAGAAATTGGAACCTTATGCATTGTTGATAGTAGTATAAAATTGTACAGCTGCTCAGGAAAACTATTTGGAAGTGCTCTGAAAGGTTAAACAGAATTACCATATGATCCAGCAATTGCACTCCTAGGTACATGCGCTAAAGATTTGAAATCAAGGCTTCAGATTTGTACACTAATGTTCATAGCAACGTTACTTACAAGTCAAAAGGTGGAAACAATCCAAATGTCCTTTAACAGGTAAATCCATGAAGAAAAGTGGTATATACATACAATGGAATATGATTCAATCTTAAGAAGGAATAAAATACTAACATATGTTACAACACAGATAACTTTGAAAACATTATGCTAAATGAAGTAAGCCAGACACAAAAGGACAAATATTGTATGATTCTAATATGAGGTATCCAGAATAGACAAATTCGTAGAGACAGAAAATAGAATAGAGGTTACCAGGAGCTAGGGTGGCGGGGGAGGAGGAATTGAGGAGTTATTGTTTAATGGATATAAAGTTTTTATTTGGAATGATGAAAAAGTTCTGGAAGGTGCTAGACAGTGGTGATGGTCACACAACATTGTGAATATACCTAAGGGCACTGAACTGTACACTTAAAATGCTTAAAACTATAAATTTTATATTATATATATTTTATAATAAAAATGTTTATATACTTTTTTTACTCCAAATCCAATCCCTAAGAATTAACTTTGAAGAGGTAGTACAGAAGAGTGAAATATGTGTGTCCTAGGATCAATCAACCACAGGACCTCTCAAGAAAGATCTAGCCATGTAAATGGCACCGGACACAACAAATACATAGCAGAAACCATTATGCAGGCATTACATACGACAAAGTAGACTTTTCCTGTAAAAAATTATCCATGAAATTATTATTCAATTAAAAAAGCAAGTGATGGAATGCATGTAACGTATGAGACCATGGATATAAAAATTCTAAAGTTTATCTATACATAGGGAAAATTCTAGATATACTCTAAATGTTAATAGGGATTATTTTATGAATGGTAGATTTGAGGTGACTTAAAAAAATTATCCTCTTCATAGTTCTTTGCATTAGTTGAATGTTTTCTGAACACAGAATATTTTAACCAAAATAACATGCTATTGTAAACTCGTGTTTCCCACTTTTTCACATTAATAAGGAGGGTTAGGCCCTTGATACTTACAATCAGATGTTTTCTGTATTTCCATTTCCATAGCAATAATACTACTTGTGAGTGGATTAGATACAATTTTAAAGAAGAAGTACATACCTCAGATAGTGGTGTTGACTCTTTATCATTCAAAAACAGAGATGCTATTTCAGAACAACACTGAATAATCATGTCCTAGAAAGAAGAACATAGTAATATAGTGAGGTTGACATTATTAGAAATCTAAATATTACCTATTTAATCATAAACTATTTCATATGTCTTTTCTTGATCATCACCTAACCTTTGTTCCCAGGAAAAGACAGGGCTCAGAAGTCATAATCCCTTCAGTAAGTAGGCTCTTTTGAATTGTATCTAATTGTACAAAATAAGATTTTGAAAATAATTATTTTTCTAAATAAGATATTGGAAAATTACTTTTGTTTTGAGAAGAGAGCCCTGAAATAAAGAGTTTCAGATCCCTGAAAGGGGCTGCAGCAGAGAAGAATGACTGGGAATTACGGAAAACAGGGGAAGAGTGAATGAAAAGGAAGGGAGAGAGTCAACAGCATGATGACACTGCCCTCAGTCCTGCCGTAATGGACGCAGCCATATTCACGTGTGGACACCCAATCCACAAGCGACCTACCCGTAGACAGGTTGAATCTGTTAGATTCCCTATCATATGATTTCATGTAAAAAAAGAACAACAGAGGAGACCTACGGTCAGTAGCAACTGCATGAGTTGAAAGGTCCAGATGTGGAGTTGCAGAAGGCAGCCATTAGGCCAGATGTGAGAGAAGCTAGAGGAGAAGATGGAGATGAGTAAGAACTCACGCCCTTTACAGGACTGAGCACAGTCTTGGCTCCTGATCTGCCAGTTTAAATTTCTGTGAGGCCACTGTTTCGGGTTCCAGTCTTTGTCTATACATGACCGTACTCATCTCATCCGGACAAATACTACCTCCCTACCAAACCTAATTTACTTGAGTTAGTGTAAGTAGTTCTTTCCTCACTTAGACTGAAGAAGTCATGACTACATAATTGTCAGAGATTAACTTTGCCTACTTCACAATGTTGCCAGAGTCTGGCCCTGAAAGAAACAAAAATTTGCTTTTTTGATAGTATTCATATATATACATTTACCAGCATTTAGAATACTAAAATGATAAAAGCACATTAATTTTTAAATAACTGAGTAATGCTGGTTAAAACCTTGAAATAAAAAAGCAAACAACTGAACTCAAAGCCCCAAAACTCCATTATATCTAAGTTTAAACAAATGCAAAACAAGGAAAAGACCGAATTTCAGGGTTCCAAAACCATAGATAATTCAATTCAATTTAACAAACATATTCAAGGTGCCGTGGAACACAGACCCTCTCCTCCCAATATTTACAATTACAATCAGAAAAATAGATTCATAGACAACTAAATAAAACCCTAAGCAGAATGTGCTCAGAACACAGGTAGTTATGACATGTTCTAGGATCCTAGATGTGGAAGAGAATAATTTTTAGTGCTATAAACATGGAAGACTTCTTGGAGGAAGGGTCATAGGAACCGAGCCTTGAAAAAACAGTACAATTTCAACTGGTAGAGACTGGGGACCAGGGCATTGTAGGGCGGGTGGGGTGGGGGGAGCCAAACATAAGCAATGAGCAGGGGACATTCAAGGAACACAGGAATTTGATGATATGGTGATATGATCTTCACTGCAGATGTGTATAGGAAGCATGGCAGTGAGAGTTCTCACTGAGAGGTAAATTTTTAACAGGTTGTGTAAAAGTAAGGAATTTGGATTTTATTGTATAGAGAATAGAGCAGGACTGGGCTGAGGGAATAATGGTAGAAATTGCTTTGAAAAGATAATTTGACCACAGTTTAAAAGTGAACTGCACTGGAAAGACACAGATAAATCAGCTAGGACACTACTCAAACAGTTTGGGTAGGAAGTGATGATGGCTAGAAGTGGGCCAGCTTCTACGGGTCTAAAAATGGCAGAGGACAGGCAGGCTACCCAGTACTAGTCAGGGTACACCAGTGTTCTGCGCTGATCTTCCCAGGCCTCTGGTCCACTTTGCCAGATAGAGGGGAACACACATCCACTCCTAAATACCGCTTATTTATTTATCTGTATTTCCAATTGAGTGCTTAGGACTGGTTAAGGTATGCTTTCTACCTAAATAAAAGATTTCAACAACAGCATGATGGGTTATTGTAAGGATTTCATCAAGAGCCATCAAACAAAATGACACTGTCTATGTCATGAATCATTTCACATCACAGATGAAGAGAGCAATGCTACCTAAAAAATGCCTTGCCCTGCTTCAGCTCAACATTTTTTCAAACAGAAATTTTGCTTCAATGACATCCTTTTACTCTGACATTACTTGAGGTAAACCACATACAGATGTTCTGAAATTGGCTGACTTGAGGTTGTGGCTGTGAGTTCCCTGTGTGACCCTGCTACCACAGAGATGAAGAAGGGGAAGGCACAGAGCTCGCCAGTCCCAGCCAGAAAGCAGTTGGATGCAAGCGCAGCAGCTGGTGAGGGGCTGGGAGGGCACAGAATGGCCCTTGCTCAATCATTGCCATTTCTCTGTTGAAAAGAACATCTGCTACTTCTATGAGCTGTGGCCCTCTGAGTGATTTCAAGATATTATAGCCAATTCTTAGATTTAGTTGAAATCCTTATTCTCCTTCATCTATAATACGGTGGGCGGGGGTGGGGGGGAACTTGGGGGGGGGGTGGGAGGGGGGACTTCCTAAGTTGCTTTCCAGCCTCCAAACTCTTGTTTCCCTCATCTCTCCTTCACATGCCACCATGACTGTTTTAGCCAATCACAGGGTAGATCATGACCTGCCCTTCCCGGTGAGGTGCTGCCCCCAGATCCAGTCCTGCTTTCCCACAGCCCTCTCTTACAGAGCAAAATCCTTTCACCATTTATCCATTCCACATCAATCAAATGCCTCCTCTAGGCCACAAAGCAGGAGTAGGAGATGAATAAAACACAGAGAGCCCGCAAGGAGCTCATGGTCTAGTGAGGGCAATTGGAGAGACAGACTCTTACAGCACTTGGTGGTGAGATCAGAGCAGAGGAAGCACATAATTCCACCCAGCCTTCCTGCACCATCTCCCACTACATTCACCCTGCACTTCTGCCACAACAGATGTCTTACGGTTCCCTGAATATGAGACTTAGTTCCATGACTTCATATCTCCTCTCTTGCTGTATCTGCAATCTGGAATGAGTTTTCTCCACAGGTCTCCAACTAGAAGTTTCACAAACAACTATCAGGGAGGCACTAAGGTTCCGTTACTGGGCTAGATATTGGAGATAAAATGATGAATAAGCCCTCTGAGCAAAGGAATTCACAGTCGAGAGAGAAAGCGATAGGTCATCAGCTAATTGCCTAAAAAATACAGGATACTTGGGGATGTAAAGAAACATGGCCTTTCTGTCAGTCTAGAAGTGCTAAAAAATGCTGTCTGAGCTATTTAAGCAAGTTCAAAGTCTAGCTCAACTCTCTCTCAGCACATATGTACAAACACACACATACACACACACACACAATCTATGTAAATGAGACTTTAAATACAATCAGAAGAGTTTGCATCAATAACCCCACTGATGAGAAGGAAAGATTCTACAACTCTACCCTTCTAAACAGGGAAGAATGCAGATAATGGAGAAATAGGAAAACTGGAAGAAGTCAGAGGTACTAAGTTGAACTACATACTAAATTACTGAGCCAGAGTGGGAAGGAGAAAAGAAACAAAAATCTCTGTACAGAGTTGGAGGGAAAGGTGTAGGAATTTGAGCCAAATGAGACAGATGTTAGAGAGCTGCTATGGATGCCAGAGAGCTGTGAGAGCCAGACAGCTGGGGAAAGGAGGACTTACAGAAACTTTTCCGTGTATTCTAAAGGATTCCCCCTGGAATGTTCCTATAAGGGACTGTAAAGATTTAGATTATTTTCAATGGTTTTGGACATCAGACTGACTGCCACACTTTGCTACGACAGAGCTACTGGGTGGCTGGGCTCATTAGCAATGACAGCTGGGTACCTATGGCCACACTCGAACACTGATTAAGCTCCTCTGTGACAGGGACTTGGTTATATTGATTTCTGTGTATTCTCACCTCTTCAAGCCTGGAAATAGTTTGCACAGAATAGTTCCTCAAAAAGAATTGGTTAATTGATGCTGATTTCCAATTGTATCTTGCTCTGCATTCTCATAGTACTTTAAAATTTGGGATATACTGCCTATATGTTTATTTTAATTGTCTTACAATCCAGGCACTTCACAAATGTTTGCTGAACTAACCTTAGGTGACTTGGCAAACATATTTTAAACTTTTCATATCAGTATGCTATCATTCCAAATAAAGCGTCTGCATCTTAAAATCAGGATGCTTTGCATCTTTCACACGCTTCACAACACCTGATAGGCTCTGAACACTCCCATTTAACTGTGAATGACAGATTAAAATAACTCAGCCATTTGGAGCCAGTGTTGTTCATTTTAGAAAAAAGGACACATAAGGTTTTCAAGCCAAAAGTGATTGAAACACCTGTTCTGTAGCCCTCCCAATACATGTTAAATTAATATATGTGTTCTGAAGTTCTTGGCTTACTCTGGACCCTAGGGTTTTGGTGGTGGGGTGAGGAAATAAAGAAAGGAGTGAGAAGGAGAACAAGACTCACAACCTTCCCCCCATATCAACCAAAGACATATTTTCTGCACCCTTATATTCAATAACCCACCAACAATCTATAATGTAATAGAAATAAATATATTAGATTATGAAAGCTCTGAAATCCTGTCCAATTCCAGACCAGAATTGATCTCTTTAGAAGTGTCCTAGTTAACTTCTAATTAGCTCCAAGTGAAGGTTGTCATGACAACAAACCAGCAGATTTAGTCAATGGAAGTTATTTGATATAACCCAGAATTGAGCCTTTTTTAAAATAAAGTGCTCATTAGTATTGTGGAAAAAAGAAAAAAAAATGTATGTAATTTCATTTCTCAGCTTTCAAATGCTGTGAGCTAATTTGCTTGCCAATTCACCTAAACAAATATTAGTGTTCCTTCTGCCTGGTGACATTTTTCATATATAGAACTAACAGAGCCAGAAAATATCTAAAATGTCCTACGTTAAAGCTGAAGAAACACTTTCTAAGTTGGAGAGTAAAACAAATTCAAAAACACGAAGAAGAACATCAAGAGTGAAAAGCATTTGTTCTACTCAAGGGTTGACCCATGCACACCCACCATTCCAGTCAGAACAAGAAAGCAAGCCATAAACCTTTTCTAAGGCAAGGAAGGTCCTCCAGACTCCACCTACCTTCAAACACTGCCATACCATCATCCTCATTTATTTCTTTTTATTTGTTTATATTTACAGTCAACATCTTGGCTCAGAGGATGGGTTAGTTGTGATGAATTCGATATCTGCATCTGCCCACCAGGGATGTTTTGGTGACTCCCAGTCCACCCAAAGAGCCCATCTCTCCATCTCAGAGCAGCATTTGAATGAAAAGATCATTTAGAAGTTAAAGGAAAATTAGCTCCAGGAAAAGCTAAAAGACAGACCTTCAGTAGTAAAGCTGCGTGGCAGAGAGTACAATCTAGAATCCTTACTCTAACAGAAGCTCACTCTCCTGCCTCAGACAATCTAAGCTGAAAATGGGCTCAGAGGAAAATAATCATTTCCCATATATGAACTATATAGTAGTGAATTTAGGGAGGATTTCAGCAAAGAATATTCTAGACCAAGGCTCAAAAACAGCAAGATGGTAAATTTGGTCTTTGGCTTAAAAACTGTCATTGTAGGTATTCTGCAAAAGAAGTATGAAAATAGAGAGCTGAATTCTTTTTGGAAATATACATGAAAGAGGCAATCATGCACTTTCTAAAAGAAAACTGTAGCTATATCTATAGCTATAAAACCTCCCAAGTTTGAGATAGTTTGAGCTATCAGATCTATCAAGGGATTTCTTATAAGCACACAGTATGTCATTAAGCATCATAATTCATGTTGCAACATTTGAGGACACCAAAAAGGATGTGTAACCAAATTTCTAAGACATCTGCTCCATGATATACCCAGGCACAGAGCACAGAAGACATAAATGCTGAAAAGTAGCATTTTGCAAAGGCTAACTGTACTTGCCCAGTAGATTCTCTGACGGTTAAGCTTGCTGCTTTTATAATAATGAAAATTGCATTCATTCACTATACTGGTGAATTCAGACTAAAAATGCCAACAACTATCTTCCAAAAATTAGGAAAGTTGCTAACTTTTACACTTTCACATAATGAAAGTGTATAGATGAAGTAAACAAGAAAACAAAGCCAAACCAATAATATTCTTTCAGAATTAAAAATGTTTTGTTATTGATAACCAATTAAATATTCCTAACAGAAAACGATTTAGGTAAAAAAGATATACTAGACCAAAAATAAAGGGAAGATCCTAAAACAGGGAGAGATAGGTGGAATTAAGTGTTTCCTCTACACTGATCTCAGCCTATTTCCTCTGCTCTGCCTCTCCTATTGCTCTCACTAGACCATAAGCTCCTAAGGGCTCTCTCTGTGTCTTGCTCATCTCCCATTCCCACTCCATGGCAAGTAGGAGGCATTCAACAGATGTTGAATGAAGAAATGGTGAATAAACTTTGTTTTATGGGCAAGACTTGTGGAAAAGTGTTGCTGGGGACCCAAATAGCTGAGAATTCCACCCAAAAAGTGGTACAAGGAGAGCCCAGAAGCAGAGCTATGCAGCAGGCATGAGAGCAGTCAGTCTTCAACTGGAACAGGAGAGTAGGAAGCTGCAGGAGGGAAAGGGGTTTGAGACATTATTTGATAAGTATGAATACTTGAGTAAAAAATCCATGGATGAACATATGAAAGTTCTGATGTAATGATTGAGAAAACATTAAGAATAAAAGACAAGTAAAGAAAAAACATTAAGAATAAAATATGTCAAGAAAGAAAAATAACTATAGTATATTACTTGACTCAGCTGTGAACATCATTTATAGGGTCATAACACTGAATATTGATTTAATTAGACTTTGTGATGTAACAATATGTAGAAGAAAAGGGAAAAGAAGAAGTTGGGGAGAAGCGTAAGTGAGCTAAATCCATATATAACAGACAGGAAATCAATACATATTGTCTAAAATTGATACCTCCAGAAAAAAACAATAATTTCTGGCTTTCAGCATGATTCGTCATTTTGTCTGGCTTTCTGTATTCCAAACCGGTGGCAGAATTGTTGGTACAGCATATAAATTATTTGGCTAATGAACTGTTAGTGGAAGTGATATGATGGAAGTTTTATGAGCCAGTGTGCGATGTGTCCCTTCTTTCCCCTCTGCCACAGTGACTGGTAATGTTCCATGATGAATGTTCCACTCACCTAGATACTGGCATGAGGAGACATGAAGCAGGCCCCCAGCTGACTCACTCAGATTTGGAGGCTTTTCCTTACCCCATTTTTCATGACTGACACTGAATATTATTTGTAGATGTGAAAGCAAATAACAAAAGCAGCAGCTAAAAGAGTGGAAAGTGGTTGCCTCTGCAGAGCAGAATTGTGCAGTGAGGAGAGGTTGGGCAGTAGATTGCCTTTTTTCATTTTAAGCTTTTTAAATAGTTTTTTAAACAGCTACACTAAATACAGATATATCTCTCAAGAAATTAAGGTACAAATGGAAATTTAAAGAACAGATAATTAGGGGAGAACACATATTCCCTTCCCTTCTCATTTCCATAAAGAATAAGGAATTTCCATGTCTCTCCCAAAGAACCCAGGACACTTCCAGCTTCATTTAGATCAATTTACCCCCAAAAGAGTAGAGTGACTTATCTCATCCATGAGTTTAGGAAAAGCAACAGAGCATGCTAAGCTCAGTCCCTTAGGGGCACTCTTTGTTTATACTTTTTGGAGGCACTCTACCTGCAGAACTATTATTCTCTGCTCTCCATGCAGTAAGCTTGAGGGGGGTAGAAGGGAAATGGGGAAACCCTGTGGTTACATGGATGTGCCAGATGACTGCATGACTAGGTAGGTAAGTCTGGCTAATTCAGGGGTAAAATATTAATGTGCTCATTTGGCCACAGATCTAAAGCCAAATTCGCTACTCAGCTTTATCAGTAATGATGCTGACATTTCTGTCTCCATTTAACTGTCTGTTGTGCCCCAGGAGAACTCAGAACTCAGGATGGGAGAAAAAACTCCCCTCTCCTCCAAAGCACAAATATCAGTCATCAGAAAAACAACTCAGCTGTCTGATCAGACTTAATAGCATACTATACAGATAATAGCCTTTTTTTGTTAGAAAAATATATATGCATATAAAAGGTCTGAAAAAATATGCCTATCTATATTTGCTAGTTTCTCTTCACACACTATTTGGGTAATAAAAATGTTTAAATAATAGATTTAGAGTGAAAAAAGATAAAGTAATATTGCAAAGTCACAAAGTATTATTTCTTGGGATTCACAATTATAGCTGAAGGATTTATCTGGATTGGTTGGTATTCATTCACCAACAAATTCTTGTAATTCATATGCTTAGAAGACCTTCAGACCTTCAGGAGACACACAACATATGTGTCAAAAAAGTTGAGTCATGTTTTGTACTCTGAATAAACTAGAGGCAGAAGAACCACAGAGTTCAAGTCGAGTTACATAGTTCTGCTTTGAGGATGTAAAAGATAATCTATAGCAATGTCATTTTCCATTATTTAACAACTTACTTCCATTTCATTATCAACTGATTCCTTTTCCACATCTCCTATTTCATATACGTTTTCATTTGAGGTAATCTCAGGAGCGGCTGGCAATGATATTTCAGCTATTTGTACAAGATCAGATAATTTCTCATGAATTGCAATAACCCTGAAAATAACAAATACATATGTATTTTATTTGAAGAGTTAAGAAAGGCATTTGTTTATTTGCAGAATCAATAACCTGTATAAAGTACACCCTCAGTTATTTAACGATTAGACTTCTAACATGGCCAAGCATCATTCATTCAGTCATTCCCTTCATTCAAGAAGCAGGAGCAAAAAGACGCAGTCTTAACTTTCATAATGTTTATGGTCTTGTTATACACTCAGATAAAAATATAACTGGAATTGCAAAATCACAATGAAGAAAGACACACATCTAAACAATTTGCTGAAGATGAAAATGAAAATAATTATCTATGTAGGGAAACAAAATCTACGCAGTAACAAAATATTTACTTCTATGAACATCTTAATGCCATGCTCTGATTGTCTGGCTGACCTGCAGGTAAGAATTATGACATGTTAGCAATGACTCTAAAAGGCCAATCAAGGGACCCATGGCAATTCAATGCATCGCATGTGTGTCACCAATGGGGGTGGAGAGAGTGGAAGAAGGGAGGTAGGGAGAAGAATGAAGGAAAATGGAAAAATAAAAGCCAAAGGAGGACACTAGAAATGATGCTGAAGACAGTGTTTACGGGCCAGTAAAGAGCTGATGTCCTGAAGGCAGAGTGGACTGGGGAGTGGAGGCAGAAGGTGGAAAGGCTTACAGTGGAAGAAGGCAAACAGCCACCTGCATGGCCTCCATGATTCCACACTACAGGCACAACACACATGTGCCTGCATGTGTTTACATGTGTGTGTGTATGCATGTCTCTATTCAAGGAAGGAAGAAAACCTTTATGCAAAAGAAGCAAATGATCCCCAAAGCAAACTGACATCAGGAAAATACACAAAAATGTCAATTTTCCACAGTATTCTCATCTGCAGCATTGCGCAATATTTGATTATCCGAATGATAGTTCTCAGCAATAAAAAGTTTAAAAATGTAACTACATACAAGAGGATTTGAATTTATATAGTATGTCTCAGAAAATTTTCTATTTAAAAGGCAAGAGTTAAATGCAAAGATTTAACGTTAAAAGTTTACTTGAAAAACTTTTAACATCATTAAAAGTTAGATATAAAAAATAGGTCATCCTACACACCAGTAATAGACAAGCAGAGAGCTAAATCATGAGTGAACTTCCATTCACAATTGCTACAAAGAGAATAAAATACCTAGGAATACGACTTTCAAGGGATGTGAAGGACCTCTTCAAGGAGAACTACAAACTACAGCTCAAGGAAATAAGAGAGGACACAAACAATTGGAAAAAAATTCCATGCTCATGGGTAGGAAGAATCACTATCGTGAAAACGGTCAAACTGCCCAAAGTAATTTACAGATTCAATGCTATTCCCAACAATAAGCTACCATTGACTTTCTTCACAGAATTAGAAAAAAACTACTTTAAATTTCATATGGAACCAAAAGAGAGCCCGCATAGCCAAGACAATTCTAAGCAAAAAGAACAAAGTTGGAGGCACCAAGCTACCTGACTTCAAACTGTACCACAAGGCTACAGTAAGCAAACAGCATGGTGCTGGTACCAAAACAGATATGTGGACCAATGGAACAGAATGCAGATCTCAGAAATACCACCACACATCTACAACCATTTGATCTCCGACAAACCTGACAAAAACAAGTAATGGGGAAAGGATTCCCTATTTAATAAATGGTGCTGGGAAAACTGGCTAGCCATATGCAGAAAACAGAAACTGGACCCCTTCCTTACACCCTATACAAAAATTAACTCAAGATGGATTAAAGACTTAAGTGTAAAAATCTAAAACCATTAAAACCCTAGAAGAAAACCTAAGCAATACCATTCAGGACATAGGCATGGGACAAGCCTTCATGACTAAAATACCAAAAGCTATTGCAACAAA
Source organism: Cacajao melanocephalus (assembly GCA_963573385.1). Classification (NCBI taxonomy): domain Eukaryota; kingdom Metazoa; phylum Chordata; class Mammalia; order Primates; family Pitheciidae; genus Cacajao; species Cacajao melanocephalus. The sequence continues at coordinate 128,307 of CAUYLG010035128.1, forward strand.
AGCCAAAATTGACAAATGAGATCCAATTAAACTTAAGAGCTTCTGTACAGCAAAAGAAACTATCATCAGAGTATACAGGCAACCTACAGAATGGGAGAAAATGTTTACAATCTATCCATCTGACAAATATCTAGTATCCAGAATCTACAAGGAACTTAAACAAATTTATAAGAGAAAATCAAACCACCCCATCAAAGAGTGGGCAAAGGATATAACAGACACTTCTCAAAAGACATTTATGCAGCCAACAAACACATGAAAAAAAGCTCATCATCACTGGTCATGAGAGAAATGCAAATCAAAACCACAGTGGGATACCATCTCATGCCAGTTAGAATTGCGATTGTTAAAAAGTCAGAAAACAACAAATGCTGGAGAGGATGTGGAGAAATAGGAATGCTTTTATACTGTTGCTGGGAGTGTAAATTGGTTCAACCATTGTGGAAGACAGTGTGGCAATTCCTCAAGGATCTAGAACCAGAAATACCATTTGACCCAGCAATCCCATTACTGGGATTTACAATCCCAAAGGATTATAAATCATTCTAGTATAAAGACATATGCACATGTATGTTTATCGTAGCACTGTTCACAATAGCAAAGACTTGCAACCAACCCAAATGCCCATCAATGACAGACTGGATAAAGAAAATGTGGCACATATACACCATGGAATACTACACAGCCATAAAAAAGAGTGACTTCATATCCTTTGTAGGGACATGGATGAAGCTGGAAACTGTCATCCTCAGCAAACTAACACAGGGACAGAAAACCAAACACCACATGTTCTCACTCATAGGTGAAAGTTGAACAATGAGAACACATGGACACAGAGAGGGAAACATCACACACTGGGGCCTGTCAGGGGGTTGGGCAAGGAGAGGGAGAGCATTTGGACAAATACCTAATGCGTGAGGGGCTTAAAACCTAGATGACTGGTTGACAGGTGCAGCAAACCACCATGGCACATGTATACCTATGTAACAAACCTGCATTTTCTGCACATGTATCCCAGAACTTAAAGTAAATTAAAAAAAAAAAAGGGTCATCTCCAATAATGCTGGAAAAGCTGCCTGATGCATTGGAGAGAAAAGAAGACTAAGAGGTGAAAGACTAAGTGAGTCATGCTTGGTTCCTTCAAACTCTGGCCATGAAACCTTAGACTACTCACTTAACCTCTCTGACCCTGGAGTACCTTCTACTGTAAGACTGGAATAAGAAAATCCTAGCCTGGGCAGTAGAACAAGAATCCTGTTCTCTCTCCCTCTTTTTCTTCCTCTTTCTTTCTCTCATACATTCTTTTTCTTTCTTTCTTTCACTCTCACTTTCTTTCCTCTCTTTTTCTTTCTTTCAAAAAATAAAAAAACAAAAAAAAAAAGGTTAAAAGGTGGGATACCGTTATAGGACACTTACCATGAATGAAGCTTGCAGGACTGGAAGTTGCCTTGGGTGAGTCAGTGAGTGAGTGGTGAGTGAAGGTAAGGGCCTAGAACATTACTGTGGACTACCGCAGACTTTATAAATACTGTACCCCTAGGTACTCTTGGGCCACACTCAATGTATTTTAAAAATTTATTTCTCCAAAAATAAATTAACCTTAGCTTGCTTACAGTGAATTTTAACATTTATTAACTTTTTAATTTGTAAAAACTCTATTATTTCTTTGTAATAACACTTAAAACACAAACACTTATACAGCTGTACAAAAATATTTTCTTTCTTTATATCCTTATTCTATGACCTTTTTTATTCTTTTGTATTTTTATTTTTAAACATTTTTTTGTAAAAAACTAAGACACAAGCACACATTAGCATAGGCCTACACAGGGTCAGGATCATCAATATCACTGGCTTCTACCTCCACACCGTATCCCACCGAAAGGTCTTCAGGGGCAATAACACGCATGGGGTCATCCTCTCCTATGATAGCAATCTCTTCAGAATACCTCCTGAATGACCTGCCTGAGGCTGTTTTACGGTTAACCATTTTTATTAAATAAGTAGAGAGAGTACTCTCTAAAATAACGATAAAAGCATAGTGTGGCAAATGCATAAACCAGTAACATAATCGTTCGTTATCATTGTCAAGTGTTATGTACTGTACATAATCCTATGTGCTACGCTTTTACAGGACTGGCAGCAAAATAGGTTTGTGTACACCAGCATCATCACATACATGTGTGTATGCATTGCCTTATGATGTTCCAGTAGCTACAAGGTCACTAGATGATAGGAATTTTTCATCTCCACTATAATCTCATGGTATCTCCATCATAAATGTAGTTCAGCATTGACTGAATGTCATTATGTCCCATCACTGTACCTGGCACCTCCTCACCTCTCACCATCTGTGTGGCTGCCATGGCAGTTCAGACCACCCTGGACAACTGCCATAACCTCCTAAGTGCTCTCCTTTACCACTCTTATTATCCAATATTATCCCTCCTGGTGCTGTTCAGAATAATGTAAATCAGCTCTTGTTTCCCTTTCTTACTTTGCTTTAAATTCTCCAACGGCTCTTCATTGCCCTGAGAATCAAACACAAGCTCTTCACTCTAGCCAACTTGACCTCCAGTGGCCAGGCCTCTGCCTACGTCCCTCTACTCCTCATATAAAGCTCTCCAAGCCCATTTTCTACCTACTTTAGGGCTCACACTAGCTGGGCCCTCTCCTTCTAGAAAACTATTCTTTTGGATGTTCCATTGGCTCCATTCACTCTTCCTGATATTTAGGTCTTGGCTCAAATTTTGCCTGCCCAGAGCCATCCTCTGACTATGCAACATAAAGCAGACTCTCCCGTTCTCCCTGTATTTTCTATCATATCTTCCTGATTACTTTTCATTCTGTCACTCATCACTGGCCACAGTCACTGTCTTCTCCTCCCACTAGACCAGACCCTGCATGACACTGGGTACATTGTCCTGCTTGTGCAGTTTGTATCCTCAAGGCCTAAAGCAGTATCTTGCACAATTGAAGCATCAATGAATGCATGGTTGTTGAATGAATGAATGAATGAAGAATTACTGGGCAAAAAAGTGAAAAGAACTTACACAGATAGAATGCATACTATAGGTCAGACATAGTTCAAGGCTTTGTTACCAGGATTTCTTTTGATCCTCAAGAAAATTCCTTAGGGTGGTAGTATCCCCATTTTTAAACAAGGAAATTGAGGCTCTGAGAGATTAATAAGGAGACTGATCCAATAGCTCATAAGTTGTTTGAACTGATTTTATACCTCATCTCCGTATACTTTCTCCTATGACATAAGCTGGGGGTGACAAGCACATAAGATAATACATTCAATGCTTTAGAAATAAGGGTGTAAGCAAGTTACTGAGACATATTGAGAACAATGTTGCTTAGTTCTGGATCAACTAGGGAAGATACTCTTTTAGACTTAATCTTCCTGTAACAGGAAACATTAATTAAAGATTGAAGATTTCCACAGTAGATGGCATGCTCAGAGCAGGTGATCTGAAATTGAAGAAAATTTGAATTTTAATGAAAGAAGAAAAGTTATCAAAAGGAGAAAAACATTGGAATATTTTTATTACAGTGTTATGGGATTCAGCACCAAGAGGCACATTGCAAGTCAGAGTTGGAGTGTGTGAATGATTTTCTGAGATGCCCTGTACCTTGCATGGTGCCATCTGGGCATGGTACTATGGAGGAACTCAAAATTATTTGCTGAATGAGTGAATGGAGAGAACTAAAATATAAGTCTATGTAGACACCCCTTCTCTCCTCCCTTGTGATCTTTGCTATTGGCAGAGGTGGGGACTGGTGACTTCATATGGCTAGATGGCTGGAAACCAGGCAGGAGACTTCCCACCAGATGCATGGGCAAGCTCCAGTGCTCAGAGTGTGTGGAAATGCTCCCACCCCTTCCTGGTTCTCACTCACTCATCTACATGCACGTTCATTCCCCTTATGCCTGTGAGGGAGTGAAGATTCGACATGCTATTTTGAAAAGATTGCCAATTCTTTCCTATTATCCTCTAATGGCCCTGTATCAGTCTTTTGTTGGTTGTAGTTACGTTTGGGGAGAGCATGATTTAATCCATGATATATTGCATTCTTGGTGATAATGAACTATAAAGAATGGGGTCCTATTGTAATTTATTTCAATAAATTTCAAATTACTATCTAGAAGTACTAGGAATAATCTCATGAATAAAAGAAATAAAAAAGGAATTTACAGGATCTTTACATTCCCTAAGGAAATAATTCAAGTACCAAAAGAAGAAACTAAATTTAGGTAATAGAAAATCAAGGTGTTTAAAGGAGAGCTGTTGTTTTACAAGATCTGAACTAACTACTTGGGATGCAATAAAAAGTGGTAAGGGTGCCTGCTTACAGAGACCTGGTGTCATGAACCAACACAGTGGAGAAAATTATCCAGATCAAAACAAACAAGGTGATTCCATTTACAAAGGACACAAAAGACAACGGAAAAGATCCTTTATGTACCCAGCAGAAACACAGGGGAAGCTCTACCTCTTGATTAGAAGTAAAGATGGCAGGACAGATAATACCTAAAGACATATTTCAATGGGAAGCTGTGTTCACTTTGAGATAGTAGACCAGGCTCCCCAGGCCACACGCTGCAGTGGAGATTTGCTTACAGGTGACTAGGAGCAGGGAGTTCTCTGGGGAACAGTATCTGTTGGGGAGTGAAGGCAGCAGGACTAGGCGGAGGGGAAATTAAACTGTGACGCAACTGTGGCAGAGTCCTCAGCATCCCACCAGGAGCTGCAGAGCTGGGAGTAGCTTTTCCAAGAGATCCTGAATTCAGGCAAAAGGGGTGCAGCCTTTGTATCACTCTATGGACTAATCACTTGGAATGTGTGCTGCCCCCAGGATGGGGGCACATCCTGGAGCAAGGTGGCTCTTTTCAGCAATGCCCAGGAAGGGACTCAGCTGTGATCTGCCAACAGCTAACATTTCTGCCAGATGAGGGGGCTGCATGGCTCAGTCCTGAAGAGGGGTGGGGGTTAGGCCATGTATCTCTGTGTCTATTCTGCTGGAACCAGCACCAGGAGACTGAAAGGAAAGAAGATGGTAGCATGTGGCTTAGCATAATCTGTTTTTAAATGCGATGCTCAGTTGATCTTCAGCTCTTCCCTGAGCCACTACGATAGCCCTCCCATAGCTCTCTCCACTTCTACACCTGGCTCCCTTCAGACTGACGGTGAAACCATCTGAAAATATAATCTAGTCCTGCCATACCACTGCCTGGTGCCCTGCAATGATTTCCCATCTCACATGGGATAAAAACCCAGCTCTTTGACATGCTTTTAAAGCAGGGTGACCAGATAATTTATTGTGCAAACCAGGACACTTTTGAGAGTGAAAGGAGGCCCTATTCATAATTGCACAAGGACAAAGGTCTAAACCAGGACTATTCTTGGCAAATTGGGATATATGTTCACCCTACATACAAAGTATCTGATAATATGGCCACCTTTCACCCGTGTTTCAGCCTCTTCCCAAGGTCCACTCCCCTTTGCCTTCCATTAGGTCCTGGAACAAATTAAGCTCTTTCTTTCTCACCCCAGGGCCTTTGTTTTGTCACTTCCTTCCACCTCTCCCTCTCCCTCTTTTATTCTGCACGTCTCCACTTAAAATGTTTCTATTCGGAGCTGTCTCCCTATCTGTTCTCCACTGTGATGCCGATTTATTCTATCCATAGTCCTAACTACAATCTGAAATTACAATCACTAGATTTTAAGCCCCAAAAGGACAAGAATCTGCTCTAATCGGTGTATCCCCAGGGACTAGCCCAATGTCTTTCCATATGTTTGGTATCAATATGTACAAAATGAATGAATGCGGAGCTTAGGAAACTGTTCTGAAACAAAAATGCGTGTGTGTGTGTGTGTGTGTGTGTGTGTGTGTAAATGAAATGCCCAAGACCACCACCAAAAGACAAACACATCACCTATATCAGAAATCATACAGGTGACTGCTCACCCTCAAAAAGGTGGACATAGAGAAATGCAAAACATTAAGCAGTCAATTTGCAAACACCTAGAGGATCACAGGCTGCTGGATAACAACCAGCAGTTTAGTGATGAGGAGATATTGTCAGAACAATCTAATTTCCTTTTAAGACAGAGAGACCTTTGTCAAAAGTGTTTATTAAGTGTCTGTCTGCACACAGTCAGGAGGAATCCATTGGAGGAGGAGGTGCTTGTGTTCAGCTGTGAGGCATCAGATTTAATATGTGTCTTGACTTCAACCAAAATCTGATTTTGCTTCTGTGATAATTTCCTTTCACAGGCCTAGCAAATATGAGATCCTTACAGTAGAAGGTAGTAGCAGAATTGTTACCAAGTTAAGCTCAGAATAATTACCAAAGCCTTTAATTGAAAAAAAAAACCGCTCTTACGATTAAAGGATGATATTTGCTCAGGTTAAATGAGGTTAAATTTTCAGGGCTCTGCCTCATAACATCTGACCATGTCCCAGAAAGCAGAATTGTACTCAGATGAGCAAGTGATTGTTTTAGGTTCATGTGGAATGGTTACCAAACACCCTCTTTTGAGAGAGGGTTCAAATGAAATCCTGAAAGTGAAACGTTTGATACTGATTCACACACAAATATCCTGGCGAAAATTGCAGACTAACTAAAATGCCTTTTTAGGGGTCAAAAAGTCACATGCACCTTCCCTGATACCACTGCCAGGTATTATAAACCTGACTTTTATGGAGACGATATTTCAGGTCAAGTTGACACAAACTCCTCCTATCACCCAGTCATACAGACCCTGCAGATGTGTGAATTGAATACAAAGCAGCTGGAAGATTCCACAACAATTAACACAAAAATCTAAAGGTGACATCCAGGGAGATGAGCCCGTTGGATGTAGTGAAGGATAACCTCTATCCCAGCTGTAGGGATGCCACAGGCTACCAAGGAGCAGTCTCACAAGCCCACAGATGAGAGGTCTACATCCAAGAAGTCAGCTGCAGTCCAGGGACCTGGCCCTAGCAGTAGCATACTGCACTATAAAGACCCTGAAGAGCAAGATAGGACCCAACCCAGAAAAACTGGAGTTTGGGGAATGTTGAAAAAAATGCCTCACATCTGTCCACAGGGGATAAGGTAGTGGCAGCCTGGACACGGGGTGGAGCACTGATGGTAGAGAGGCAAATGGGATTAAACATTGCTCCATGTATCCAGTGTTTGTTAAGAATGTATTTGTGCCTAGGTAATATCCTAGGTGATGGGATACGGCATGAACAAGGTAGACACCAGCTTTGCCCTTAGGGAGTTTATGGTTTCCAGAGAATTTAGAAATTGATGAACCCGATGGGTCATTTTATTTCTGGGCCTGCAGAGAAAGTCATGGAATTTGGGGAATAACTGAACCAAAAGGAACAAGGATTAAGTAGGGGCAGGGATTGGTACTGACGAATCCCAGCTATCTGGAGTAAAGACCTGTAGGACAAAGAGTCCAGAAAATAACTTTACAGTCCATTTTAGTTCTGTGATTCATTATCACCTTAAGGAGGGCAAAATGCATTTGAATGTTTGCCAGATTCAGTGATTTCAGGAGAGTCCTTTACCTCCATATCTACCAGGAGCATTTAGCGCAATGGACCACAGCCTCCTTCTTGCCCATTCTCCTCTCGGTCTTGGAGACACCTCCACATCTGTCTCTCACTTTACTGGCTCTTTCTTCTTCATCTCCTTTGCTGGATCCCTCTCAACTGCCCAACCCATAAATGTTGGAATGGCCAGGTCTTTGTCCTGGGCTCTTGTCACTCCTAATTGCTGTCCTCCAGGAACCTCATCCAGTCTAAGACTTGTGTCACCTTTGTACATACACGGTGACATCCAACCTGTTCCTCTAGTGCTGACCCCTTCCCAAACACCAGGCCTCCCCATTGTCCTATCAGGCACCACAGACTTGAATGTCCACCCCCCACATCTGCTCCTCTGTGAGTTTCTTGCATTTCAGTTCATTCAGTTACTGGACCAAGATCTAGGGATTACCCTGATTCCTCCCTCTCCTTTGACTTCCACATCCAGTTCATCCCAAGTCCTGTCACTTCTTTCTTTAAAACATATTTGATCTCTTAATCTCCATTGCTATCAACCTGGCTCAGTCTGCATTATCATAGGAGCTTTCTCACTGATTCAGTTCCTCCACATCTTCCCCTTAATACCCACTCTGTGCCCATCAGCCAGAGGAATCCATTTAAACATTAATCAGATTATGTTACTCTCTGATTTTAAAAGTGATAATAGCTTGCTGGGTGTATTTAGCATAAAGTCCAAATTCTTTACATTGGCTTAAGCACCCTACCTACTCTCTCTATTCCCCCACCCACTTTCTCACTAGGCACAGTCTTCTTTCTGTTTTTCAGACACCTTACTCCAGATTTGAGGCCTTGGCATTTGCAATTCCCTCTGCTTGGAGTGTTCTTCTCCATTTTTTTTTTTTTTTTTGAGACGGAGTTTTGCTCTTATTGCCCAGGCTGTAGTGCAATGGCACAATCTCAGCTCACAGCAACCTCCGCCTCCCAGGTTCAAGTGATTCTCCTGCCTCAGCCTTCCAAGTAGCTGGGATTACAGGTACCCACCACCATGCCTATCTCATTTTGGTATTTTTAGTAGGGACAAGATTTTACCATGTTGACCAGGCTGGTCTTGAACTCCTGACCTCAGGTGATCCACCCGCCTCGACCTCCCAAAGTGCTGGGATTATAGGCGTGAGCCACATGCCCAGCCTCTTCTCCAACTTTTACATGACCCACTCTGCATTAACGTTCAGATCTGTCTAAATGTTTCTCCAGCATGGCTTCCCTGGCCACTAGATCAGTAATGCAGTTACTCTTTATCATATAATCTTTTAAATGGTCTGTATGTTGCTTACTAATGCTGATATTATGACTATTATTTACATACTCATTTATTTATTTTTGGTTTGTCTTCATACTTTACAGCGTAAACTCTAAGAGAGCAGAGATATTGTATCCACAGAGTCTGGAACAATCCCAGTTATATATATTGTAGGAGTCCAGTCAGTCTGTGAAACAGAATATCTGAATGTCCGAAGGCTAATATTACACCAACCTGTCATGAGTAAGTATATCAGTCAGGTACTGCTGTGTAGCAAGTGACCCCAAAACTCGGTAACTTAAAACAACAGGCATTTATTATTGCTCACCAGCCTATGGGTCAGTTCCACTGACTTGGGCCAGGTTTGGCTGATTTTGGCTTGGCTAGCTTGTGCATCTGTGGTCAGCTGGCAGGATGGCTGAGTGCTGCTTGGTCTAGGAAGACTTCACTCAAATGTCAGGCAGCTGTTTGACAAACAGTGATGGTGACAGGGTGACTGGGCCATGGTCTGTCATCCAGTAGTGTGTGCTTGTTAGCATGGTAATCATGGGGTCTGACAGAGAGGGCAGAAGTGCCCAAAACCTGTTGAGGCTGAGGCTCAGGGCTGGCACCTCATTGCTTATACCATATTCTGTTGGTCAAAGTGAGTCCCAAGGCAGGCTCAGATGTAAGGGATGGGGAAATAGACTCCACTTATTGATGGGGAGCAAATGCAAAGTCACATTGCAAAGATGTGGCCTCAGGAAGGGGCAAAGGGCTGAGGGTATTTTTGTAATCAATCAACCATATTAAGGATGAAAATAAAAGTGGTCACTTTTCATTGCCACATTCTTCTTCCCAGACGAAGCCATGAAGGACATGTACAGGCTCAGAAGTCCCTTTTCCTCATAGGAAAAGGGCTGACCACAAGATACAGTGTGTTCTTGGTTGCACAGCTGTGGTGACTAGGGAGTTGGGGGACTTGGTCTCTATGCACCACTGCCAGAGAACTGTGTGGACTCATCTGTGACCAATGAAAGTCACAGAATCCCCAGTCCGTCCTGATTCTCAGCCACTCACTAGGAGCCTGAACTGAACATACGTGTGTGTGTGTGTGTGTGTGTGTGTGTGTGTAGGGTGGGGCCTAACACAGGTGCTAATGCCTCCATTGAACAACCCCCAGAGAAGGCAGTAAACACCAGGCCTTTTAGCGCCAGATGGCTCCCATTTTGCAAGCATCTGGTAGAAAACAAGGAGAAGCCAAAGTCCCAAAGTTCTCTCCCTTCCTCCCTCCCTCCTCCTAACCTCTCTCTCTCTCTCTTAGAATTGGGGTCTCACTCTATTGCCCAGGCTGGAGTGCAGTGGCACTGTCATGGCTCACTGCAGCCTCAACCTCTCCTGGGCTCAAGTGATCCTTCCGCCTCAGCATCCTGACTAGCTGGGACTACAGGTGTGCACCACTACACCCAGCTAATTTTTTATCTGTCTCTTCTTTGAATAGAACTCAAGTGACTCAGAATGCAAAGACCTTGACACAGACCTTTTAAGAGAACTCCTTAAAAAGTGAAAACAACATGCTCAGCCTTGTCCTTGCCTTCTTTGCATAGCAGTGCATTCACTGCCTGAGAATTCAAGGCCAAAACAAAAAGAGGAACTTTTGTTCCAACAGATAAGTTCTTACCTTTTTCAAAAAAGAAATAAGTTGTCCTGGGTGTTTAAAGTTATTCACACAGCTTTCCAAAGACTCACAGCATTTAAAAGCTAACTCTACTAGAGAGATTCAACAACTTCTTCCAGGTCCGAACAACAGTGGAAAATAACTCCAGTGTCCTGGCTCCTTGTCCAGCTCATCTCTTTCTCCCCTTTCCAGCCGCCAGTTCAGCTTTAAGAAGTTCATTCTCCACACTCAGATGCAGGCAAATGCGTTTGACTTGACCATATTGATTTCAGGCAGGTGAGAGTGGATGTAGCGATTCAGCTTGACAAATATTTAGATCAGTTAAGCGTCCTTTAGAATCACTTGAACTCAATGTTTCCTTTCCCTGACCATTTCACTCAGCAACCTACCTCCCCAGCATAAAATATTCAAATTCTTTCTAAATTTCATCTACTGAAAAAGTACTTCTAGGCCCTGGCTACATGATATCTCCACTGGGAGCCCTGTCCTTTCCATGCCCTGAGAAAACCAGATCTAAAGCAAATTTAAATGACTCAGCAGTAGGACTCAGGTCTCTGTCTCTGCCTGCTTACTTAGGGAGCCTTTGGGGCTCTCTTGCATTCCAATATAGGAAGGAAATCATCGACGGCTCCATTCCCCGGCGTTTGAGACTTTTCTTCCCACAGACAGATTCCTGAGGACACCAGTCATGGGTAAAGAACTCCACTGGGGTCAGAGTTGGATCCCACTAGGCAGTTTAGGACTTGTAAGTGGAGTAGTACAGACTTGGTGTTCCCAGAGCCTCTCACTCATGATTCATGGCTCTCCACCCCAAGCATCAGGACTTGCTCAACTTCACCGCAGAAGGAAACAGACTGTAAGCTTGGAGGCCCAGGGAGGAAACTGGAGGCACGTGTGGGAGGAAAAGATACTGACGGTAAGTTTTGCCTGTCATCCTCTTGAGCTGGGGGTGCATGGAGTACAATAAGACCCCATGTGAGTACGTCAGATGACAAAGCTCAGGTTGGATGGGTGTGTAGAGTAAAGGCTTTGCATCACCTTTACCAGGGTAAGGGAAGGCTATGGATAGCACAGCGTACCTTGATGATGGGGTGAGGAAGCCTACGTGGACATAGTAGTCACCAACTGCTTCCTACTTCTCTACATGGGAGAAAGTCCTTCTCTGTAATCATGGAGGCTCATGTTCTTGATGGTGGCCAGGTTAGGAACCTCTGATTACTAGGACAGAGCAGAGTAGCAGGACTAGTAGATCAGATATCTCATGACACCCTTAAAAAGGGACTAGAATATCTGAGACTCCTCTGGTGTAACTAAATGATCCTCAAGCTTTACCAGCAGGTGAGCAAAGTCCCATTGTATTTGGTACTCACATCTCCACCAATTCTGTAAAACTTTGCCAAGTTTCCCTTCCATCCCCTGCACCTCTTCAAAAGATATTCCTAAGAGTTCCCAAGAGGCATCTAACATAGGCCTGCACACCAGCCCAGTCTTCTGGGCTGAGCTGCTGCACTGTTGCTGGCCTTGATGGCTGAATTTGATCTCTGTCGCAGCACCCACCACTCTTTCTCAAGCCTTCACACCTTGGCAGGCTTTGGCAAAAAGAGGAGAGCTGTTCTTCCTCGGCATTATGTTCACTTAGTGGGGTCCCACAGCAGGGTTGCTTGGACCCAAGGATATCATAGGGCTTAATAGGACCAGCCCTTTAATCTCACACATTCTATCCTTTCTCTCACTGGTACACACATGTCTGGCATCTGAGTGGGGAGTACTCAAATATCTGCCACCAGCTTGAGTCAGAACCATGACTTCCCTCAGCTTTTCAGGGCCTATTACCGAGTCTGGTCCACACTCCAGGGTCTTTTCCTCATGGTCTGGTCTTTCTCAGGTGCCTGCCTTTCATCCATGCAAACTGCCTGGAGTTGCCTCCCCTTCTCCCTTCCTTCCTGCTCTGTCGGAGGCATCATGTCTGTGTGCATATTTGAACCCCATCAGTACATAGAAATCATGTATTTCCTTGAGGGCCCCTCAGACCCCAGGTATAAACATTGAAATAACAGCAGGGATGGGGGTTCTGCCCGCTTCATCTGCCAGCCATGTGCAGACCTTGCTTCAGTCCAACTGAGACTTTAGCGAGTGCTTCATTCTGGTTTGTGAATGGCTTCCCAGTGTCTGTCACTGTGTTCACAGGGCCACTGAGGTTGGCTCAGTTGGAATACCAGCCATGTGGCATGTCTCATGGGGCAAGAGCTGTGCTGCCCATGGGAGCCCAGAGAAGGAGCACACTGAGGACCAACACCAGGGAAACCTTGCCTGAACACGAGTCTAAAGAAGATGGCCAAAAAAGGGGTGCAGATCTAGTAGTTTAGAAGTGGTGCCAAGATAAGGTCGGATTCTGAGCACGTTTAAATCAAGTAAATGATGTTTGAGGGTCGTTGGCCACTACTCACCTGTATAGGCCAGATTGTCTGTGCCAGGCAGATGGACCAGGCTGGCTTGAAGGACCAGGGCAGGCATTACATGCCCCAGACAGGTGTTATACAGTGGTTAAAGCTCCTCCTTGTGTTTAAAGGATTATTTACAAAACATATAAAGACCCAAAGACTTTAATTCCTTTGTGATGCTGGGATTAAAATCTCAACTAACAATAGTGTAACTGGATTGGAAATGGGGAATTTCTATGGAATTTGGTTCTTTTGAATTCCAGCTGCATACACGGTCGATTTTTTCCCCCTATAAGTGAAGGTATATGGCAATCTGGGCATTTTCTTATTAAAGTAAAGATAATAGTAAACTCAATTTTTTTTAGTGAGAGGATTGTCTTATATTCTGCCTTTCCTGGTGTTGTTCACTGGGGCTTCTAATACGAATGTAGTATCACCCTCAGCTCTTCTCATAATACCTGTTGTGTGTGATGATGTGGGTGCTTAGGGGAACAGGATGGGGAATCTCTTGCATTTCAGTGGATGGAGGCATGAGTGGATAGCCCAAGGTCAAATAATGAGTGAAGTTCATTATCTCTGTTTCCAGCTCTGCCGATGAGCAATATCATCACAACTAACCAATCAATCAATTATTAATTCAGTCATTTAATGAGAAGCTACTGCATACCCATCCTTTCCTTGGCCTTCAGGACAATTAGACATGGTGCCTGTCTTCAAGTTGCTCACACACCAGTTGGAGACACAAAAGTTACAGCAATAAAGCAACAATCCCTAAGTGCTCAACAGCTCACCAAGCCTGAATGGAGAGGAGGAGACCTTGGTGTGGCCTGGAATGAAAGAGCAGCTTTAGGAAGGAGTGGCATAAAAGAGAGAACTTAATCCAGCAGTTTTTCTTCCTCTACACCCAAATGGTATTGCATGTATTACCGGCCAGTGTTGGGTACCAATGGCACTGATGTGGTCACTAAGGGGCCCTTGGTGCCAGAGCTGGGACAAGGGTGGGGAAAGCAAGACGTCTAGGGCCTTGCATGACTTCAAGAATGAGCACCTCCTTAAATGATGTGCCTAGGTCATCCTTCCTGGACTCCATCTGGTCCCAGGATGCTTTCTCTGCCTCTCTCTGCTTCATTCTGTAGCTCCATCTTCTTTTTATTAGTGCTATTTTTTCCTCCCTCCTGGTTTTCTTCATTCTTTTTCTTCTTTTTTTCTTTTCCTTTTTACCAGTCTACTTCTAATATTCTTCCAGTGCCCCTCAATGATCCATTCCAGATACTGCTGGATTCTTATGTAGACTGGTGCTAGAGGTCATAAGGTGGATATAAACAATGTCTGTGACCTGCCTTAGCATTTCTATTTTTAATCCTGTGATAATAATAATACTGATACATATTACAAGTCACATCTTTGAATCTAGTTTCTGAGAAAACCCAAGTTCTTTTTATGTAACAACACCTGTGTAAAGGAATGAGATGATTTAAGTTACATAAAGAAATTAACTGCAACAAGACAAGATTAATACATTTGATATTCTTGGCCAACTAATGCTTCTAAGCATCTTCTTTTCAGAGCATAAGCTCCTTGCTCATCGTACTCTCCATGGACCCCTCTCCACTGGATCTCCAGCACCTAGAATAGATCTGGGTATACATGAGGTGCTTAATGCATAATTGTCAAACTGAATGTAGAGTTTTAGGAGTTTAAAGAGTGTTTTTAAGTGGGGAGAAGCGGAAACACAATCTCAGGAATGAGATGAAATTATTTAACCAATTGGAGATGAAGTTCGAAATGGAAACTATGACATGACTCAACATCTTCAAGTTCTGAAGTAATAATTAGCACATACAGTTGATTTGTTATGGACTTCTTGTTGTGTTCCCCCCAAAATTGATATGTTGAAATCCTAACCCCCAGTGTGATGGCATTGGGAGGTGGAGCCTTTGGGAGGTCATTAGGTCACAAGATTGGGGCCCTCATGAATGGGATTAGTGCCCGCATAGGAAGAGTCAGGAGAGAGCTTGCTTCCTTTTTCTGTTTTCTACTTTGTGAGGATACAGAGAGAAGACAACTATCTGCAAACCAGAAAGACGGTCCTCACCACACTTCATATCTGCCAATGGACCCTTGCTCTTGAACCTCCAGATCTGCAGAATCATGAGAAATAAACATTGTATAAGCCACCCAGTCTACAGTAATTTGTTTAGCAGCCTGAGCTGACTAAGATATGGTCTCATTACATAACCACTTTTAACCTTAGTCTTTCTATCTATAAAGTAAGTGGGTTAGAGAAATCATTCCAGAAGATGTTTCTGCTAAAAAAAAAATTCTTCTATTTCCTTTCCAATGTGAAGTTTGGGTGGCCCCATTGTAAATGACTCCATTTGATTTTGATTTTGAATTTATTGTCTTTCTTCCCACTTTCATCTCAGGTATTTAGTGCCTGTATGTGCTTTTGATCACAGCCTCAGAAAATAGAACAGTATTTAGCATTGCAAGGTGGGGCCTTTGCTTAGGAGCTTTGAAAACAGAAGTAATTTTCTTGTACACATGTTCACAGTTTAAGCCTAAGTTCTTTAAGTTTTAGTCTGTATTACTATTGGTTTCAAACATTTGATGTATGGATTATTTCTTTGGTATTGGTTTCAAATATTTAATGCATGGATTATTTCTTTGGTTCCTGCATTCCTGCTTTCATAGGCATATTGACTTGTTTAATAATGAAAATATTTAACAGTGGCCTAAGCATCAGAGTGGCCTAAGCATCAGAGTGTTCAAGGGCTAAAAAGTGTAGAATTTGGTCACATCCCCACCCTGCTTTCTTATGGGACCCTCAGAGTAAGGTAGCTGGCATTTGGTTGAGATGGTCCAGGTATTGAATAGATGTCCATGCTTTCCTTTTCTTCAAGAATGAGGAAGCTATCTTCAGATGCTAAAGTCAGATTCTATATAAATAGCTGAGATATTACATCTGAGCAACCTTGGAGGAATAGTATTCACCCTACCTTTAGTTTTCTGCTAATGTTATTCAACATTCTTTTCCCATTTTGGTCTTTTTCTTCTTCTCCATTTTGGCAGTTGCACTGGCTTTCTTTTCTTTCTTTCTTTATTTTTATTTTTTTGCTTTTAACAATTATATTGTATTATAAAAGCACTTCACAACTCCATCCCATCTTTAAGTATAAGTTACTGGTATGTGGGCTAATGATTATCTGTAAGCATTTCCCTATTCAGATCCATGATCCAAGTGCTCTTTGAATATTACAAGGTGACAATCAGTGGGAAGTGGAGGAGGAAGAGGAAAGAAAGGGGACTAAGGTTCTCCCAGTTTAAGGTTTTGTTGCAATGAGGAGAAAAGGAAGTATGAAGGTATTTTTGTTGTCTTTTTATCTTTATACTGTGTTAAATAATGCTTACAACATAAATTCAGCAGGCTTTTCCTGAGCTGTAACTCAGAAGTTTTCTTCCTGCAAACAATGTATTTACAAATGTGTTTATTAGCTTACACAGCTATCTCACAATAACTAGTAAAGATTTAAAGGGCACACTCCTAGTATATTTGTTTGCAGTGTTTTAATCTAGAAATGGTGATAGGGATGGTGGCAGCAAACACCAGAGAGGAGTCAGTGGCAGTGGGCGGAGGGGAGGCGGAGGCTATTCTTTGACAAGGAATAAAACAAAAGCCTAACTGTGCGGCCATCAATTCACCCTCTGAGTGTGAGCAGCAGATGACTGCTTGAGATTATCTGGGAAGATATTCACCTTTTAGAGCGGGGTTGCAAACTGGCAGACCAGCAGTGAAATTCAGCCACAAACGTAATCATTTAGCCAGCAAAGTGTTTGGAATATATTTTACAAAGATCCACAGGTCTTACCACTCCTAATGTCTTGTTCTGGATACTACACACACTCATACGTATTTCCTGTCCCTTTCTGGGGAGTTTTCTTTTACAATTTAGAGTCTGATCTCAGATAAAAACTTCTTCTCCCACTGAAAGAAGATCCACACCAACTCATCATCAGCTCACTTTTTCTCCATCTTTAGTTTAGGTCATATCAAAAAATTTGATAACCGGCCAGGCGTGGTGGCTCACACCTGTAATCTCAGCACTTTGGGAGGCCGAGGCGGGTGGATCACCTGAGGTCAGGAGTTCAAGACCAGCCTGGGCCAACATGGTGAAACCCTGTCTTTATTAAAAAAAAAAAAAAAAAAAAAAAATTGATAACCATGTCTGTAGACAGTAACTGCAAAAATTAATATCCAGATTCACTATTAGAAATCAGCTGACTCTATGTTTTAGAGCCTTTCCTTCAACTTTTCTCTGCTGTGCTGGAAATGTGACAAGCCAAACTCTCTCTGTGTTGGTCTTCACTGTGCTGAGCTCTGTTGGAAGCCTCTGGGAGCTCAGTGTGCAAAGGAGATAAGCCAGGAGCATGATGCTTGTTTAACGGTTCTCTCTGCAGTGTCCTTGTATTCTTAGCTCCTTTTTTCTTGCCCATTTCCTTGGCCTTTTATCATAAATTCCCTGTGTTGTTTCTATACCACTCTTGGCAGAATTGCCCACTGTATTCCTTCATTAGCTTGGCTTTATAAGGGAAAGGATGCTAGGTGTCTTAGTCTCTTTGGGCTCCTGTAAAAATACCTTAGACTGTGTCATTTATAAACAGAAATTTCCTGCTCACAGTTCTGGAGTCTGGGAAGCCCCAAGATCAAAGCACCAACAGATTTGGTGTCTGGTGAGGGCTCATTCTCTACTTTGCAGACGGCATCTTCTTGCTGTGTCTTCAAATGGTAAAAGGGGCAAACGAGCTCCCTCAGGCTTCTTTTACAAAGTTACTTAATACCACTCATGAAGGCAGAGTCCTTGTTACCCAACTATCTCCTAAAAGTCCCTACCTCTTAACACTACTGTAAAGAGGATTCGTTTTTAACATGTGAATTTTGGAGGGACACAAACATTCAGCCCACAGTACCAGGGTACTATTTGATGTTTTCTCTTTGCTAGCATTTTGATACTCACATATACTGAACCATCTCTTTTGTTTCTTTCTTTTTTTTTTTGAGTCAGTCTCACTCTGTCATCCAGGCTGGAGTGCAGTGGCACAATCTTGACTCACTGCAACCTCCGCCTCCCAGGTTCAAGTGATTCTCATGCCTCAGCCTCCTAAGTAGCCAGGATTACAGGTGTGTACCACCACACTGTCCCCAGCTAATTTTTTGTATTTTTAGTAGAGATGAGGTTTCATTATGTTAGCCAGGCTGGTCTTGAACTCCTAGCCTCATATGATCTGCCCAACTCAGCCTCCCAAAGTGCTGGGATTACAGGCATGAGCCACCTCACCTGGCTGACCATCACATTTTAATAATTTTATGTAGCACCCTTTGGTCAAGAAGCTGTTCTTTCTTTCTGGCCCATAGATCATCATCTTATAAAATTCCATGGTGTCAGACATCTCTGATGTTAGAGATCTGCCTCCCCTAAGGAACATTTTCTCTTCTTCACTTCTTCATAAGGATGTGGGAACCTCAAACACTTGGAAGGTTAAAGGGAAGTCCATTTGATTATCTCTAGGATAGCACAGAAGCAAGTCCTACTGGGCAGACTGGGTAGGGGGTTGGGTTTTAAGACCTCTTCAGTCTTTTCTAGCTTTTTAAAAAAATTAATGCAATAAGTTTATTGGGTCAACATTGCTGAGGGAGTAAGTAAAGCAGTACTGAGCGGAGGGAGATGTTGGACTGTAACGCAGCATGGCATTTTTTGTTTGTTTTGTTTTTTTCCCCATGTGTTACAGGGGGCACTCTGGAGCCGGAATGGATTTTCAGAGATGTCCTGAATCAGGTCAAGGGGACCAGGTCTTTATAACCCACCCAAAACAGTAAGTCAATGCAGGATTCCCTCAGGAAAGGGCTGTGACTTCACATTTCAGTTCTTAGATCCTACACACACCTTAAAGGCTGTGTTTGGCTATTTCTACAAAGCAACCTACATATATATCCAAAGTCCTCAGAATCTCATGCCTCACTTAGATATTCTATGATTATTGCCTTGAAAATATTGTCTGTTAATGACATGGGTAACCATGATTATTAGTAACAGAGTATTTGCTTCAGCTAGAAGGAAGGGGACAAAGAAAAACATAGCATGCCAGGAGGCAAGACTGGATACCAGAGAGGATGACAAAGGGGGTGCGAATGGAGAAGACCTCACCCTCCAGTGAACCTCTCAGAATGGAACCTGCTTGATCTTTAACTTCCTGCCTTGGGCATGAAACAAACCTTGTTTTAGCTTTAGCTTTTGCTAGAGGAGTCTGAGTATTTTCTCAGCTTACCTTTTCCAATCTCTCAGGCTGTTCACTCTGGGTGCCTCACTTGGGGATTTAACCTTTTCTCCTTCTTTGTGATGGTTGTTTTGAGTTTACAAGGAATCAAATATTCCAGGGGCACCCTGGGGTTTGACTGCTCAGGGAGGAGCCAGAGAGAGAGAGTACAAAGCCGTTCCCCACTTTTCAGGCTCACTGAGTGATTTGCAGAACAGAGGGGGCTTCTAACACATGGAGTGTGAATTGTGTGCATAAGCAACTCGAAACCCAGGCAACCTTCAGCTCAGGGTTTCCTGTGAATCAGCTGGGTTTTCTGGCATAGCAGTGAGCAAATGGCATTAATGAGGTAGGCATAGATGATGCCAAAGGGGCTCGTCCATTTAGTAGGAGTTGGGCCTAGCAGTGGCAGAGAAACAATAAATGAGTAGGGAGGATGTTTTATCCCTTCCCCCTCCTTTTTTTTTTTTTTTTTTTTTTTTACAGTAGCAACGTTTTGGCTGATTAAAGTACTTTTCATGGTTCCGGAAGGGAAGTGTCTTTTGTACTACATACTAGAATGTCAGTTCTTATTACTAAACCCTGGCTGTTCAAATGCTATCTGAATCTCCCCAAGGCCTCCTTGGGGAGGCTGTAGGCAGAAATTTCAAGGAGCTTATGCCAATTATTTTGTTTCTATCTACGTATTGATGGCTCACCCACAGTCATCATGTGAGTCAGGTGCTATGAACACAGTTTCCTTTATTTCATTCATGACTTTTAAGACAGATAAGATTTTTTTTTAACACCCTTTTCCCCTTAGCCTCTGCAACTGCCATTTGTGTTGTCTACTTGAGAATTATATGGCAGATCAGAGGGAGAAGTGACCCATTTGGGGTAGGGAGGAGAGATAATTATTTGGGCATTATTTACGCCAATACCAGAGTTAGTCAAGGACATATAACATAAACATATTCTGAGGCCTCAGTGGTGGGAGCAGGTGTCAAACTCTGAACTGCATTGCTTAAAAAGTCTATAATTTAGGATCCTTTTGTTGAAAGTTACATATTTTACTCTGGCAGCTCACAAGGAAAAGAGGAATTAATTTGAAGGATATTTAGTAGCCATTTAGCAAAAGCCAACGCTGAAAATCAAGTATCAGAAAGTACTGGAACCAGAGAATTTAAGCAGCAGGAAGTAATGGACAGTTTTTTTAGGGAAGTACCAGTGTTTCATGTCATCTTCAGTTTCTCTCCTTTTCTTGTTCAAGGTTAAAATTCCTGCAAATCTGACTGACCCAGCTTGGACCTCATTCCAACCTCTTGGCTAGATAAGAGTGAGGAGCCTTAACTGATGGTCCCTTTGACTGCTCCCCATAAGGGAAGATTCAAAGTGTGGCAGGGAGTGACCAGGTTCCAGACAGGCAAAATCAGCAGATGTCTATTCGCGAGTTGAAAGAGCTTCAGGTGCCCTAGAAAGGGACATAAGATGCCCCAAACTTACACTGTTCCTTGTTGTTAGTGCAGAGTAGCAGGACAGCCTCTTTGTCCCTTACCCAAAGCTCCTGGATGGAATCCATGTTGCCTCCTTTGGAAGAAAGATGAATCACAGTTATCCTTCTTCTTGGTAAACTGATAACAAAAAACAATCCAGTTTAGCAGATTCAATTCCAATTTGAGAGGAGAAGCTAGGGCACAGGGTTGGCAAAGACTCTATCTTCCTAGGGTTCAGAGATTTGTCTTGAGTGGCTGTGAATGCTGGGAGGAAAGGCAATGATTCTCTAAAACCCTCATTCTCAGACTCTCTGATGGCGGTCATTCATTCCTTCAACTGCTCAGATAGGCTCTTATCAAGTCCTAGCAGACCTCATGTGTATTATTTATTTGATTTTTAAGAAATTGTGCCATTTTCTTTTAAGGAGGCTCTGGGAATGAGCATAATTAAGCATAGATTAAAATGTCTGAAAGACTAAAAACCACCATAGTGATATAGTAAAACAAACACAAGAAGCTTAGAAACAGCCTCACATTATCATTCCATCACAGCATTTCGATTTACAATGATACCTAAACATCAAGCCTTACTAGAGATGATCAAACTGAGATTTCAGCTTTTGCACTTGCACTGTGATTCTAACAATTTAGAAAGATTAATGTGAGACATGGGTCATCTACAGCATCAATGGAGGCACAAAGGGCGCTGGTCAGATTTGAAGGAGGAGTGGATGAAGGAAGATATGAAGGAGGAAAGGAAGAAGAGAAAAGAAGAGGAGGAGAAAAGGAAGAGAAGAAGTAGCGGGTGGAAAAAGAGGGGGAGAAGGACCCACTGAAACTCCTAAAATAACACTGCAGGGGATTCTGGTGCCCACCAATGTCTAGACATTTGCTATGAGCCAAGTATTGTTCTAGGTAAGACAAACAAACTGTCAATTGTCAAATGTGGAGACATTAAACAATTAAGATATTTATATAGAGTGATAACTTCTATGAAGGAAATTGTATCTAGGACAGAGTTGCTGGGTGGCTACTCAAAGTTGGGTGCTGAGGGGACTTCTCTCTGACAAGATGAAATCAGTGGAGAGAAGAAAGCAGCCATGGGAAGATTGGGGAGGAGTTTTCCAGCAGAAGGAGAGTGATTGCAGGGGCCCGGAGATGAGGCAAGATAACGTCCAGGTTGGTCTTTCCTGGAGCATCTGGGGAGAGGAGCAGGAGATAAGTAAGTCAGGTGCGTAGAGGTGGGGTAGGCAGGGCAACACTGAGAAGAAGTCATTTTACACCCTTTCTGGGGGCCTGCTTTTAGGGTAACTATCAGGTGCTTTGGGCTGCAAGTAACAGAAAATCCTAACTGGTAGTAGACTGCTCATATGAATTAATTTTTAAAAAATCTAACAGTAGGTCTGGAAGTTAGCCATTGGTGGAGCAGCTCAATGACATCTGGGACTTTTCACATTTTTATCCTTAATATCTCAGAGGTGATTTCCTTCATAATTTCAAGATAGATGCTTCAACTCTGTGTCTTCATGTGGCAGTGGGCAAGCAGGAAAGAGGATGCAAAAAACATATTCCTTGTAAAGCTCTTTCCTTTTATCCAAGAGGAAGATCATCTACTGCTGTCCCCCAGCAGATTTCCTCTTAACACCTCCCTGCACAGACTATGTGTGCACCCCAGACTAGGAAGGTCTAAGAGGGGGTGATCTCAGGGAAGGCCCTATCTCTGCCCAGAATGGGCAGCTGTCCACGGGGGTTATTTGAGAAATGTTTGCTTACATTAGCTTAGGAAACTAATGGAGTAACTGAAGTAGGGAGGATGTTCTGGAGGAGGCTGTTGTTTCAGGTTCATGTGGAGGAACAGGGCCAGAGTGATCTTGGCTGGGGTTTGCTGGAGAGGGAGGAGGGGGCTGCTGGCGTGCTGTGGAGGACACAGCCCACCAAGCTGTTCTTGGAGTGTAAGATGGAGCAGAGGGGAGAGTGAGCTGAGGGTAACAGGTGCAGGCTCTGGAGAGACTCTGTGGGTTCAGGGCCACTCATTAGCCTTGCACTATCCTGGGCTTCATCATCTATAAAATGAGAGTGACAGTAGAGCCTGTCTTAAAGGGTCTTGTGACAAATACACATTTTGTACATGTAAAAGCACATAGAGCAGTAGTGGCATAAAGCAACCAGTCAATAAAGGCTGGCTATTATTTTATTGTTCTTCTGTGTCAGATTATCCTATAGTTTGTTGGAGATTTTACACTTTCTTTACAGATCACAAAGAATCTTCATGTGTGCCAATTCACTGGCTACTTGGTCCTTCAACTCTCTTGGTAATGTCTGTGGTCATAGCATGAGAAATCCCTTGGTGCTACCAGACCCATAGAGGGTAGAAGTCTCCCAGGAGCCTTTGTGAAGGGCCAGCCCTGTTCCTTTCAAGGAACAGCTCACCCAAGGCAAGTGTTTTGAGAGTTTGGATGAGAGTGGTCTTGGAGGTGCCTCAGTTAGAACTGGGAACTGCAGCAGCAGTTTCTTTGAAGCTCATAGGGTCGGGGTATTCTTGGCATTGCCTTAGTTTCTTCTGACTGTGCCTGGGGGGCTGGGGGGAGGAGAGAGGTGATGAGTGAACAAGCACAACCTTTTGATTTCTTTCCTTACTTCTGAGAAGTTTTCACTCCCTCCAGAGTCTGGGCATCTGTGGGAGAGCTGGACTGTTTTATAGCGAGGATTTTTTTCCCCTTCTCTTTTTTTTCTTTTCCCATCAACACTTGTCAGGGATTCAAGGCAAAAAGCCTGGCAAAGGCCTGGGCTTCTGCACCAGCGCAGGCAAAGATGGGTCTAAACAGAGAACAGAGCGAGGCATTGTTCCAACACTGCAGAGTGGAGAAAGTAGGTCAGGGAAGAAAATGCAGGTTTGACAGAGCTGGGAATTGAACTTGTCACCTCAGAGCTCATTGGTGTAGAAAGTGAACAGCCAGCAAGGGACCAGGGAGGAGCTGAAGTCTGCTGCCCGGGCAGGGGCAGACACATGCTGTGAAAAGCCGCCTGCATGACGGTCACTGTCCCCTTCCGCGTCATGGCTGAGCTGCCATCTTCCCCCTCCCCCCACCCCATACCCTGGGAAACTATACCAAGTGATCATTCTAGACAGCAAGAGCAGCTGAGACTCTCTCTGGAGAGAATGCCAGGCGGCAGCTTCCCAGCCACCAGCTGCATTTGCGGGACTGGGATTTGAGACAAACCTCCCCCCGCCCCCCTCCACCCGCCTCAGATAGGAGGCTCTAATTACAATCAACATCACCTTCTAGGAAACTTCTTGCTCGAATGGCTACCAGCAGAGAAAAGCTTTCTCCTCATCACCCTCCTGGTTAGTACCGTGGCTAGGGGTGCCAGACGTACCGGAGCCCTGGTAACTCTTCTACTTTCTCTGAGTCCAGACACTGAGTGATTTCGAATGAAGGGTGCTTTTTTTCAACACTAAGGAAGTTTCAGTTTGGAAGCAGCTCCAGATTCTTTGCTCTGGACAACACTTTTGCCTAATAGAGGCTTCCTCCTCCTCGCAGGTCTTAAACTTTCTTCAGTAGCAACAAGAAAGACTTTTAATTGGTCATTTCAGACCTGCCTGCCACATCTTGGACACCAAAAAGTGAAGTTGGTTAGACATTCCTTCATTGAGTACTTTCAACATACACTTGAATCTGAAAGATATGCATAGCCACAAAGACCACACACTTCTGTGCCTACACTTCTCCCTGGACTTTATTCTGTAATTAGTGACTAGTTTTCCCTCTCTGTGAAATGGGAATACCATTGGGAATAACACCACTTCTTTGTAATGGAAAGATTATATGACTGGAGACAAAGACTCAAATTCCATTTCTGCTCAAGCTACTTACCAAAATTTGTCACCTCCAGATTCTTCAGCTATAAAATGAGGACAGAGTGTCATATAGAACAGAGTTGTAAGGATTCAACCACAGATACATGAGTTTGAAATGTGGAAGCACTTTTTCCAGGCCTGGCACCTACAGGAAGCTGAATCCAATCCAGGAAGCTGCTCCCTTCCTTCTTCCTTGTTGATAATGCTGAAAGAATTTCTGGTGGGAGTATTTGGGAATAGACATAATTAGGGCTGGCTCTAAACAAACACGCAAACAAGCACACAAACAAAGGGAGCAGAGAATAGGATCTGTCTGGTCATCTTGTCTTGCACATGTGCTTATTAAAATTAAAATTCAATAAAATTTAAAATGCAGATTCTCAGTCATGTAGTTAAAAGTCAAGCATTCAATGGCCACATGCAACTAGTGACTATCTTATTGGACAACACAGAGACAGACCATTTCCATCATTGCAGAAAGTTCTACTGGACAGTGCTGACAGCATTCTTACAGAAATGAGCCTTGCCCTACTGATGAGATCTAGCTTCTTAAGCCAAAACCCAGACTTCCTTTTACCTCCGAGTACATCTTCCTCTTTTAAAGACATTGCCTTTAAGACACACAGTATTTATTTCGTAGCTAACCAAGGAAACCACACTATGTACTCAGGCGTGTTCATATCTCCCTTTCAGCTGATCCTGTGCATGTGTCTCCTGACCAGCTTCTACTCTCCTTGCCAAGTGGGTCAGGGGGAAGACCCTATGAATACAATGTGGGTGCAAATTGGGCTTTCCTATTTCATAGACCTTGCGTCCCTAGATGGCTTTGTGCCTAACATAAAGGGAGAACGATACCGCCACATTCTGTAATTGTATTGTGGAATATGAGGCAACTTTAAAACAGATAAGAGTGCCCACTCTGCCTGCCTTCCAAAACCTGGGTCAGAAAACAGTTTTTATTTTCTTGGTGCAGAGAAGGAGGTAGTTTTTATTATTGAGGGTCATATAAGGAAATGGAAAAAAGACTTTTTAAAGAAAAATGAGTGTTGTGAAAAGGAAAAGAGGGACATGTCCTAAATCCCAAGTTGCCTTAGCCTCTGGCTGGCAATATTAGTGGAAGGACATCTGTGGTCATTTTACATGGGTGTGGCTAAAGCCCCAAGCACCAGTCACTGTGGGCTTCCACATGACACCCCCTCCTGCAAGGCAGTGAGCTCACACTTACTCAATCGCTCTCACTTTCTGTGATTCAAATAGAGCAGAAGAAGTTTTCAGGAGGGATTAAAATGCACACCTGAATGATTCCAGCCCACTCCAGCCCAGAGAGAAGCAAAGTCGGTGTGATGGGGGCGGGGAGGCATGATATAAGTCAAGGTTAATTCAGCATGTGAGGAAAGTTTGAATTATTCATTTTCTGACCCTGTACCAGGTACTTTTTACTGCAGTCTGTTATAGTCTCTTTGAGGGAAGAGTAGTCACACATGTTTCTTAGCCATCTTTTAAACACATGCTTTGTCTTTTAGTTTTAAGCACAGGGGTTGTGGGCATAGGGCTCTGGTGCCAAAAGCAGCCTGGGAGATGCCTTTTAGGAGCACCCAAATGTGGCACAGCTGAGAGGAGGGAGGGAGCAGCCACTTAGCACTTCCATCCCATTTGGGCTAAGTGATTGGGCAGGAGGAAAGGAGAGATTAAAAGCAAGAAGTGAGAAAAGCATCTAAGGGCTTGGAGGAGGGCAAGAAGGAGGAGGCAGTTTCATAGAAGAGGCGTGATTTGGTTTCCTTAAGTCATCAGAGCTCTTTCTTTGTCTTTAAATGACATTTCCAATTGGAAATTCATCTGAACAGGAAAAAAGAAGAGACAAAGCTCTATTGATTTAAATAGGCAGGGAACATCATAGAAAGATTCTAGTGCCTATTAAGAGAAATCAGAACTGTGGACCTTGGCTAGGTTGTTCTTGTATGTTAGAGGCTATTTCTCACATCTCATCCCACTGTGAAGTAAGTATCACAAAATATGCCAAGCAGTTTCTGGATCTCAGGCTGCTTTGGCTGGCATTTTATTTAGCTTGTGACATTCTTGGCTGTTCCTATTCTGGTGGGCATCAACACTGCCCAAATCTGCTGGATTGAAATTCATGTTCAGAATACCCCTTTGTTCTAATAACTATTCCATGGCCATCATCCCCTGACCAGGTTGAAATAGTGGACTATATACATACCAGTCCTGCATCTCTGCATTTGTGAGGGTGGAAGGCTAACAAAGAGTTGTGGCCATGTTTGTAGAAGGCCACCATGCAAGGCCAATGGTAAACCTTTCAGATGCAGGAACTGAGACATATCCATGCACAAAATGTGCTTGGCGGTTCTAGAAGGTAGCCTTATATTTCTGGTTGAATTTAACTCAGAAGCCATTTAAAGCAGAGGTCACAAACTCAGATGCCTACAGAAGCCTATCTAGATGTAAATGAGTCAAGTAAATGAGTGAAGTGGGATGGGAGTAAGGTAATGGGATGGGAACCAACTGGAAAGCATATGGCCAGTTCAAGAGGAAAAACTAGGACTCAGCTTCAGCAGATTGGTGTCATGTAGGACTGGATGTTTAAGATAATCTAGAAATTCATATTTTTGTGAAGTTTCTTAATTTTTTTAAATACTGGCCCGATGTTTATGGTCTGACCAAACAAAAAGCAACCATAAGCCAGACTCAATCAATGGGACACTAGTCTGCATACCATGATTTGGAAATGTCTCTGACAAGGCTGGTTCTAATATAGCTATTTGCAAAAGTAATCAGTTTCATGGCTCCCATGATCCTGAAATGCCCCCTTAATGGCACTAGTATCAAACAAGGCCAAGGGGCTGAGACTGTAAGCTCCTTTCATGTGCAGCCATTTTGCTAAGTGGCTCTTACCAGCTGTAGGCTGTAGAGTTCCTCACCCTGTTCCAAGCATGGTCTGGTCCTTCTTGAGGATTGGAAATTGTGCTCTCACTCCTCTTCCAGCTAATTGCTTTAATGCATCCTGAATGTATCTAGGCTGCCGCCCCTAACCACTGGGTCATCATTTATTCACAGGCCTGAAGTCCCTTAAGCAGCCTCCTGCTGGCCCTCACGCTGCAGGGGATTAATGTAGTCTGGTTGGTGAGTCAAAAAGAAAGATGACATCATTTTCATGTCAGGAATGAGGATGTGTGTTTGTGTATGTACGGGTTATAGAGTGCAAAGACAGGAAAACCAAGTCTTCTTCTCTTATAAGGTAGCAAAATAGCCCCCTCCCTCTTTGTCTTTTGCTTTCAATCCAACCTGGCTTCTCCCAAGTGAGTTATTAATATGGGACACAGCCTGACTTCTTCCCTTCTGTCTCCTCATATAAATCCAACTAATTAATTTACTTTAACAAGAGGAATCTTTTTCTACCTCTTTCCATCTTTGTCGTTCAAGCTCTGTTTCTCTGAATCCAAATCCAAGATACACAGCTACTTCAATAATTACACCTTGAACTTTATCTCTAAGGCCCAGTGTGCAAAGATCTCTAATTTTGCATCATCGGATCCACTGTGATAAACTAGGGGAAAATGAAGTCTTAAGTAAAAGGGCTATTAAACGAGAAGAAGAGGGACAGGGCAGGTAAAGATCAGAACTCATATTCTGTCTGGTTCAATTAATGAAGAGAAAATGGAAAGAATACTGCATGTGCTGGAAACTGGACAATCTAAAGAGATTTACAAATTTTTTTTTTTTAAGCTTCACTACATTGAGTTCATTCAATACCACAGAATGGTGGCATCAGGGTGCCTACTCCTGAACAATTATTTGGTTAAATCTTGTGTCTTCTTTTAATGTATGAATGGAAAACACCACCAAAAGATGCCATTTGTTGCCAATTAGCCCAATTAGAAACCTCCCCACCCTTCAGAAAAGAAAGCTGAAGCAAACAAAGCTGTGCTGGTTTCAGGGATGCTCTCTCATAAAACAATGTCAGCATGCCGCAAGCTGAAGGAAAGGTTGATCCTACAGAGGAAATTCAGGTCAGAACTGACAAAGGTGAGATATGGGAAAAGCAAGAATAAATTAGAGATCTCCTTATGTTCTTCCCAGCTGCAGGAAGGCGTGGGAATGATTTCCCGTGTGAATGAGCACTGGTGGAACTTCCCAGATCATTCCTTAGAGCTCCTTTAATTCTTTCCTTGGTGCTGCAAGGGATTTTCTTTCTTTGTGGAAATTGTCAATGCTTGTCTTTCAAAAGCCCCCCTGCCACCCTCCAAGAAAATGTAAAAAGAGGATTTGCAAAAACAAGTGCCATGCTGCCCATTTTGCACACGTGTGCAGAGAGGAGTCAGGAACTGCTAATGAACGTACCAACTGTGTATGGAAAATCAGCCAAGCTCAGGCTTTGGGCTTTCATTTCTCTGCTGAGATCCTGATTCTAGACTGCCTGTGAGAAACATGAGCATGGCTTCAACCATAATGTGAACAAAAAGCAAGGCTAACAAAGGTGAGGTTCCTCCTGGAATATTAGTTAAAAAAGAGCTCTGTCTTGGAGCAAGCCAGTTACATCCCACTATGATTTCCTGACTTGGTCTGGTAACATCTTAAAATACAAGCAAAAACACCTTATTAGGACCTGAGACCTTTTAAATCTTGCTTTCCAAGATTTAAGAACTGGCAAGTATAGTTACTTTTTAGAATACGTTTCCTATTCTTTCCTTACTTCCTCCCTCCCCACTCCCTTCTTTCCCCTTTTCCTCCTTTCTTTTTAATACAATAAACTACCTAGCTATTTTTGACTGAAATCGATCAAAATCCCACTGTGGATGAATTTAGGTATGAGTGCAATCTTGAGTATGTCTAGAGACATGTACATGTGTTAAGTAAAAAAGCTGCACCCTTTGTGTAGTTTTCCTGTGCATTTACGTCTATCATAATAATAATAGCTACTATTTATATGCACGAGCATTGTGCTATGAGCTCTGTATATATTACCTCATTTAATGCAAATATTAAAACTGAAGAAAGGTGGAACATCTCTTTTCTGTATGCCAGTAATTCTTCATTAATAGATTCCTTCATAGATACACCACTATACCTAGCCTAAACCCAAATGATGACTACTGCCAAGGATAAGGTTGTTTCAATGTGTAAATATTATTCATATTCTAGAGGCAAGTGGGAGATGTATTCTTCAAAACAGTAAATCTGTGCTCGCTTTCTGGAAGTTTGCTCTCAAGGGACCCGAATGTCTGAAAGTGAATTAAATTATTTGCTTCCAAAGCTTGGTCTTGGGCAAGCTATTCAATCTCTTGTGTGTGAATTTCTTCAACTGTAAAATGAGACTTAATGGGTACATATGATGGGCTTAGAACAGCACATAGCATATTAAATGCTCAGTGAATGTTAGCTATTATCATAGTCATCATTTTTAAATTATCACAATTCTCTGAAGAAGGCATTGTCATCCCCATTTTACAGATGAGGAAACTGAGACAAAAATAATTCAATAACTTACCCAAGGTCACATAGCAGTCAGTGAGGGAGGTGATGATTCTCACCCTAGGTTACTCTCAGTTCAGAATTTACAACTGGAATATGATTTTACCTCTCGTTATAGAAAGTGGTAAGTGGTCATGGCTGTATAGACTTCTTTCTCCTATAGGAAACCTGAGTTATAAAGCAAACATAAAATGTCCTAAAGACTGAAAACATGTCACATGAGAAGCATTTTCAATCCCTATGGTAGAGAAGGAGTGCTTAATTACCATGTGCCACTGCTGTTAACCTTTGCAAATAAGTCTAATTATCACAGATTAATGAACAGAGCTTAGGCACATCTAAAGGGGCTTTGCTGAGGGGTTTTCATTTCTGCATTTCATTACCTCCATAAACGCTGTTGTTCCCCATGCACACGGTTATGGGACTTTTATTATTTTTTTAGCTGTGCTCTGTGAAATATCAACAACAGAGCCTGCGAAATAGCTCAGGGCAGGGATCGCTTTCCAGGAAATCTTTAGGAAGCCTGTAAGTTGGGTGGCTGCTGCTTCAGTTTACTGATGAATCATGCCACATTGGTTTATAGGGAATAAAGCCTTATACAGTCACCAAGGAAACAGCCTGAGATTTTGGAAATATCTGAAACCACAGAGAAATTTCCAGAAAAAATCAATGTCTTAGTCAAGAGTCAGGTTAACCTTATCTGCATCAGAGTGAGTAAGAACAATGCAAATACAGCTTAAAAGATTCATTTCTGTCTGTACCATGACTTAAAACCATATACACCATGTTGTGATTCTCAGAAAATGTTCTCTATGAATAGAAACCATGTTTGCTATACTCATCCTGGAAAGTGGCCATCATGCTGGTCCTTAGAGCAGGCTGTGCCTGGGAGCCATCTTTGAATATCCTGTGAACTCAGAGAGAGAGAGACATACCTCTAGTAAGGATCCTGGAAACCTCCGTGTGACATTGTGGCAAGAGAGCAAGCTGGTAGTTAGCAAAGGGTTTCCGCCATACAGAGGCTGGGACCCGAGAAAGATCTTTGGCACTATCTACCAGACACGTTTCATTAATAAATGATTAGATTTGCAAATCTTGTCAGTAGAGATTGCTATCACAGAACTAATGAAATAAATAATGAAACATTTCCAGTGTTTCTGGCTGGCTTTCAGAGCAGAGTAGATCTCTGCCTTTGTTGCAATTTATGGCTGTCGCTTTGATCAACTCCTGGGGAGTTCAAGGAGTGATTTTCCTGCTTCCAACACACGCCTTCGGCTTTTAGGTTTGCCTTTTTTTTTTTTTTTAACTTGACTTTTCATATCATTTTGAGCTTCAAACACAAAGGTTCCCCAGGATAATTTCAGATAAAGAAACCAAACAGAGTGAATAATCTGCAGTAAAGAAAATCTGAATCGTACTTTGAGAAACAACCCATTTGACACTGGGTTCGGAAAGGGGTACAGGAGGGATTTTGCTCACAAATGAACACAAAAAAATGTTCATGATTTTATTCGAATGTCTCCATTCTGCACAGCCTAAAGCTGAGAGCATTTCCTGATCCAGAAGCAAACCAGGATGCCACCCAGTGTGGATTACCCGCAGGCAGACAAAGCATATGTTCAGGACATTAGCGGTGCCGGGTGGCTGACATTTCTTTTGTTCAAAAAGAAGAAACAAGATTTTTCATATCTCAAAAAAAAAGTGTCAGAATAGTCATGGAAAAATCAGAATGTTGTTGGAGAAATAAAAGCTCATTTTCTGACTTTGTATTATTTTAATTTGATTTATTATCAGGCATGAGAGGGAATGGAGCCCTAACATCTGTTTACTATATGGGTCTTCTAAAACTCTTCATCTGCGTGGTAAGACAGGAAATTTCTTCTTTGACCCATTCTAGTCATAAGGCAATGTGGCCATTATCTGTAAGCCTGATATTTTTGGTAACCTTTCAGAGGAAAGCTTAACATTAACAATATAAATGGATTTTCGGTTCTCTCCCTCCACTTCCCCATGCTGTATGTGAATAGGCACACATACAGACACACATTCACCATTCTTGGAAATCAGTGAGTCCAAAAGTCAAAGTCCTGACTGCTCCTGGACTTGACTTCTTGGGAGCTACCATTATGCTTATTGGACAAGTTACAATGGAGCCAAGTTCAAATCCATCCAATTAAA
Organism: Cacajao melanocephalus; assembly: GCA_963573385.1. Lineage (NCBI taxonomy): Eukaryota > Metazoa > Chordata > Mammalia > Primates > Pitheciidae > Cacajao > Cacajao melanocephalus. The sequence continues at coordinate 160,567 of CAUYLG010035128.1, forward strand.
AAATCCAATTAAAAATGTACCTTTGAGTATCCTTATCTTTTGTAATTTCATCCCATGGTACAGCAATTCTACAGGCAAAACACTTCAGGCTTTGTCTCTTTACATGGTTTAGATTATTTCTTTGGGAACAAGATACTTTGCCAGTAGAAAAAGACATGAAAAAGTATTTAATTGTTAAGTCAAGGAAATAAAATTAATGCTACAATTATAAGGATCAGAACAAAACAAACAATAAAAACTCCCCTTTAGGTTTAGAGAGGGGTTGTCAGGATCTGTCTAGAGGAGATAAATATTGTTGCACTGTGATGTTATGATCCTTTTTTTAAAAAAACTTATCTCCCAGATTGACTACGTCTCTAATTGGAGTTTAAATATATGATTGGTTCTCTCTGAGACAAGAATTATACTTTATTGTTATCAAATTATTACTCTATTTTATTGATTTTAAGTTACATACTTTTTTTCACATTCTGTCAATTCTGAAATCAGGAGGCATATCAAAATCACCATCATCCAAGCAGCAGTCATGATGTACTTGTCAATACTATACGTGGACATTGAAACTTTCAAAATGGGAGCCAGCTACTGCAAAGGAAAACTGTAGACAGTGGAAACACGGCATCACCAATACTCTCAATGGCACAGAGCAGGATGTTGGGTGGAAAAATGTGGACGTTGATGACAATGGGTCAGATAAACTAGACAAACCATGACATGCATAGCAAACTAAATATAAGGGGTTTGACACCAGCCTGTTCAGACTAATACATTCCAAGATAAGACCACTGACTTCTCATTACAAATTTCAACCTTGCCCTGCCCAGCCCTCACTTACTTTACGTTGGTACAAAAGTAATCTTGGTTTTTGCAATTATTGCAAAACCATGATTACTTTTACACCAACTTAATAATTTCTGCCCCAAATCACCTTGTGATGACCCCCACACCTCATGGAACATGACTAGTACCTTTCCCTGACTCGCCTTTTGAGAATACTGAAACTCTGGTAAGGTGGTAGTTTCTTTAGCTCAGCAAGTTTGTTTAATAAACCTAGTTTTTCTGTGGTCAGCACTTTTCCCTGGTGGTTTTGGTACAGAGCTTTGATACCTCGAAGAAAAAAAAAATCGGTAGAATCAGGCTCTAATTCTAAAAAGTTTTAGAAATAAATTATTTAGCTTATATTTCTTTTTAGATGTATACACAAGAATAATATATAATTTAAAAAATAGATATCTAGTAAGTTTAAAAGAACTTTCACCAAAGCATAAAATAAGAAACTGTAAGTAAGAAAGCATTGTGTTATAGTTTACTGGCATAAATTTTTCTTAGTGATATATAAAATAATGATGTATCATCTAATCAATAGGATTTTGTATTTACTAAAATATAGTAATAATGGCTAGCTAACTTTTTTCTCAGCATTAATGATGACCCATGCACCGTGCTAAATGTTTTACCTGAGCTGACTCATTTAGTTCTCATAACATTGCGAGGAGGTTAAGTCCTATTGTTACCCTCATTTTATAGATGTATAGACTAAATGTAAAGTGTTGCCTTAAACTCCACAGCTAATGAATGGTGGAAGAGTTAGCGTTCAGATCCAGGTATTCTGACTCTGATAGGATAGGAGGGAAGAAATTGCATTTGCGGCACTATTTTCTTAAAACCAGCAGAAAGCATTAATTAGAATGATAGTATTTGTACAAGGCATTCACTAAATTTTGGAATTGGGCTTTTAAGGGTAATATATTTACCAGTTCTTTGGTGTTCGTGGCAGCGAAGTTGTTTCCCTTGTGTATTTAAGAAAAGATGCATTCTGAACCTAAAATATTTGCCAGCTTCTTTCTTCCAAAAAAGAGAGTCCCTAGGTGTTCAAAGCCATACATCAGGGTTAAAAAACAAGCAACCAAAGAAAAACAAACCCAGCACTTGGGTCATCCGTTTAAGTCACTGCTTGACAGCTGTTCTGGGAATGGCTGTTGCCACGGGTTACTGCAGGGCACTCAGCATCTCAGCTTTACCCATCACATCCAGCCTGGGCTCCCATCTCTCTGAAGAGATGACCCTTCCTTCCATCCTTCCTTTTCCCACGTTTGTGGTTCATACTAAATTCTTTTTTTCCTTTTCAAGAGAAACAAAGTAATAAATATGCTAAAAAAATTCCCTAGATGTTGTAGAAGGTATTCTCTGTCTTTGATGCCTTTGTTGCCTCCTGTTTTTCCTCATAGATCATAGCATCAGCACCACTTTTTCTGTACACATCAACACACAGTTCCAACCTGTGGTCTTCCACAGGTAGGGTCACAATTGGGCATTCTCAAACAATGAGTGTAGCAATATAAACATCAGGCAATCAACATGTCCTTAATTGGATTTTTCAGATAGTAGCCATCACAGTGTATTTTCAGGACTTTATTGTTTTTGTTCTTGTTTTTCTTTTAAAAATCTTTTCCTCTTATCTAATCAATTCATTTGCATATTCTTTTTGGCCAATAAGTTTGATTAAGGTGCACTGATTTTCCTTCTACCATCTGCTTCCCTTTCTTCACACACTGAGAAGTTCAGAAATCCATTAAGACCTTACTCACCCCCACCTTTATGTTTTAGGAAAGGGGGTGATTAAGGGGTAGCATCTCACTTAGGTGATGTTATTTATTAGAAACATACATGCAAAATACAAGCATTACATGTCATCTATAATGCTAGCTGTATTTAGCATTTCTGATTCTCAAAATCTTCAAAATCATGAAATGTATTTGTCGCTTATCATACTTTTCAAAAAAGATTATTAGTGGAAAGCACTTTGAGATTCTTATAAGAAATGTAGCATGTTATTGTTTCTTTGTTTCAGGTGTTGGATAATATTTAAGAATTATAGCTTCTGCTGATGCTCTGAGTCAAATCAAATCTTGTCAAATCCACTGTTGGTTTTCTGACGTTTTATAAAAGGAATTTGTTCCCCATTACACTTTTTTTCCTTTGCCTTTTCTCTCCATCACCTGCTCCCCAACCATTACTTTCTAGTCAGCACATGCCCCTTTTCTATGGTTTGCTTGCAGATTATTAAGAAAAAAGATGTAAACTCACAGGGAGGATTAAGGTAGGCACAGCTGGTGTCAACAAAAACAGAGAGGGAGATGAAAGAGTATTGAGCATGTCTGAATGGACAGCCCGTGGGGCTCTCTTGTGACCCATCCTTGACCTTTACCCTCCCAAACCATGCCCAAGGCAAGTAAACAGCTTTTCAAAGAAGACTACCTTCTGGGACTCTTCATACATTTTCATTTTAATTTCTTTGCAAAATGGGCAAAAATAAATGTGCTTATAAGAGAAATGCTACTGACAAAAGTTGAATTTGAAATGACATAGAATCACTGTGTTACCTATTACATCAAGGGTTCTAAATTGCTAATCAGTTTATCCCAAATGAAAAGAAAAGGAAATGTCTCCAATGAGTATTTTAAACATCTCAGCATCATTGAAAATGGTTACACGAGCCTTTGAAAATATTGCCTTGAGGCATTATGGTTGGCTTAATTTCCTCTTTGTATTTTACGGATTATCTGTTATGAGCATGTATTACTTCTATAGTAAAAAAAAAAAAGAGAGAGACTATTTTAACAAAAATAAAATTATGGTATAAATTTTTTTAAATATGAAAATACCACCCAGTGAGTTATTTTTATAAATGACTGGGATAAAGAAAGCAGATTCTTAAAGTTGAACTAGATAAGAATGTAGATAAACTGTCATATGCCCAAGAAATATTTTTTGATATAAAAGACAGATTAAAGATAGACTTAAATTTTTCTTCACTACAGGGTTAGTATTATATCCCGAACTGAACACCTCTCCCTTTGTATATCTCTCAGCCCAAATAGAGAAAGGAAAATTTTCTACCTTTACCTGTGGTTTGCAAGTTGGAAGCAATTTTTGTAATTAGTCATATTCAGCGGCATGAGAAGAAACATAAGACCCCCAAATAATTTGACCTACAAAATCTCAGTCTCTACTTAATAACAACTGGGACTTCTGGAACAGCTCAGAACAGAATGACATGGGCAGAAAGCTGTCGTCAGCGTTCCATCTCATTTTCAGTGGGTTTTGTTTTGTTTTGTTTTTGGTCTGACAGTACCACTTTATTTAAGATACCAGTTTATCTTTAATTAAGGTAAATATTGGAAATATGGGTAAGATAGTTAAAAATAGTTTTCGAAGTCAACACAGAGATGAGGAAAACAGTCCTGCTCTCTGATTGCGTGAAAATGACTTCAATCATTTTATTCAGTAAATACACATTGAAAGAGAAGATCTACCCAAACAAAACAATATATCTTATTCCAGTTAAAGCAAACTGTTGAGAAATCTAATACAGACATGTGTTCTAAGTGCTAGTTACACGAAATCCCAAATATCCAGCTTTTTACAGACTTGCAAATCAAATTGCTTTATGGTTAGAGGAGCATTTAATACAGTGTGACCAGTTTAAAGTTAACATTTTGTATTCAGGATGATTAATGACACCATATTGTATTTCAATTACTACAAGATACTTCTCTGTAATAAACGATGGCAATAATATTCACATTAAGTCAATAAAAAGCATCTTCAAAGTGTGATGTATAAGTACCATTATTATTGTATAAGTTGATCACATCATACAATGAATTATCAACAGTGTAACAGGAAATCTCTACACCAAAGCATATATTTTCATCTCTGTGCATAGGGATTTTGGCAGATCCTGGTCCATTAGTATTAATAGGAGTCAAGTAAAAATCCTCACATGCATTAGCTAGAAAACTGCTCCTTCTTCTCCTGGCCTAACAACACTTGACTTGCTCCAAACTGCATTTTTGCAGGTTCAGTATGAAAAAACCCACCTTATTTCCCAGGGCACTGAAGTCCAGAGGGAAATAAATGTGGCAAGTGGCTTAACTATTTATGTTCTGGAAAACCAACACTTGAGGAAAACAAATGCCAAAGAATCATTATTTATTTCCCAAAAGTGTCTGTCTACTTGAGAGAGGGAGTTTGGGCACCTGGAACTTGGAGGAGCTTCTAGACGATAAATCCCCAGGGAATCACTGCTTTTTAAATGGTTCTGAATGGTTCCTGGTTACAGTGGTGAGGATTACAGAAGCGAGGGTGTCAAGGAGATGGTCCAAGGAGGTCAGAAAAGGGGCGCAAGGGAAAAGGTAGGGAAGGTGGGTACTTTCTGCTTCCCCTCTGTGTGCTCTCTTGTCCCTCTCACATGGTTCCAACTCACTTGGTCATCATGACAGAATGACTGGATGAGAGGCACAACATAGGATGTACTGGGAGTGGGAGCCAAGGCTGCTGACCTAACAACTCCAAAGAGCAGAGCTTCTAATTTGGAACTGCACCCTTCCTAGAGGGTGGCTGCAGGTGGGAGTATCAGATGAAAGATGAGGACCAATGTCTAGGGACACTGATGTTTGTTGGGAAGGCTGTCCCCCACATCACTGTGTAGTCATGTTGTCTGATTGTACTTCTGTAGTTATGCATAAGTATGACCTACAGACCAAAAGGAGAACAACACAATCTCTTTGTCTTCTTTACTTGTACATATGTGTATATATATATAAAACTAGTTTTTAAAGATATTAATGTCTCTTACAGATCTCATGATACCATAGGTACAGGTAATTGCTAGTGATATTGTGGAGTCAAAATCACTTTTTAAATAACCTTAGATATACGCCCTAAATTGGTCGTTAGAAGAAAAATGAGTCATTGGTGTGAATGATCAATATCAGAAGAGGACCAGTTTATTCTAATGCAATCCAAAGTCATCAAGGAAGTATTCAATAAAGCAGCAATATGAGATGAATACAGACTCCAGAATATAGTTAAATTAGATCCATGTCAAATCAAAATTTCCTTAGAAATCTAGGTTCCCTGACAACTGTCCATGGCTTTGCATATGACACTCTCTGTCTCTCTTTTTCTTTTTTTGACAGGGCCTCACTCTGTCACCAGGCCAGAGTGCAGTTGTGCAATCATAGCTCACTGAAACCTCCTGGGCTCAAGGGCTTCTCCCACTTTAGCCTCCTGAGTAGTTGGGACTACAGGGACATGCCACCATGCCCAGCTAATTTTTATTTTGTGTTTTATATGTTTAAAATAATTAAAACTTTTATTTTAGATTTGGGGGTACATATGGAGGTTTGTTTCCTGGATATATTGTGTAATGCTGAGGTTTAGGGTACAATTGATCCGAACACCCAGGTACTGAGCATAGTATCCAATAGCTCATTTTTCAACCCTTTCTCCCTTTCCTCTCTCCTCTAGTAGTCCCCAGTGTTTACTGTTGCCATCTTTATGTCCGTGAGTACTCACTGTTTAGCTCCCACTTATAAGTGAGAACCCGTGGTATTTGATTTTCTGTTCCTGTGTTAAAGTGCTTAGGATAATGGCCTCCAGCTGCATTCATGTTGCTGCATGATTTCATTCTTTTCTGTGGCTGCATAGTATTCCATGACATCCATGACATATATGTACAACATTTTCTTTATCCACCCCACCATTGATGGGCACTTAGGTTGATCCCACATCTTTGCTCTTGTGAATAGTGCTGCAATAAATATAAGAGTACATGTATAGAACGATTTATTTTCTTTTGGATATATACTCAGCAATGAGATTACTGGGCCAACTGGTAGTTCTGTTTTAAGTTCTTTGAGAAATCTCCAAACTGCTTTTTACAGTGGCTGAACTAATTAATATTCCCATCAATACTGTATAAGCATTCTCTTTTTTCTGCACCCTCCCAACATCTGTTTTTATTTTTATTATTTTGTTTTTTATTTTTGTAGAGATAGGGTCTTACAACGTTGCCCAGACTGATCTCAGACTCCTGGTTTCAAGCCATCCTCCCACCTCACCCTGCCAAAGTGGTAGGATTATAGGTGTAAGCCCTGCATTCAGCCTCGTGTTTTTTGACATGTTTAGAATAGCCATTCTGATTGGTGTGATATGATATCTCATTGTGGCTTTGATTTACATTTCTCTGATGATTAGCAATGTTGAGCATTTTTTCATGTTTCGTGGCCACTTGTATGTCTCCTTTTGAGAAATATCTGTTCATGTCTTTTGCCCATTTTTTAAATGGGGTTGTTGAGTTTGTTAATGCATAGTTTTCAAATATTTTCTCCCGTTCTTTAAGTTGTCTGTTTACTCTGTTAATAGTTTCTATTGAAGTACAGAAGCTCTTTAGTTTAATTAGGTCCCACTTGTCAATTTTTATTTTTGTTGCAATTACTTTTAAGGACTTTGTCATATATTATTTCTCAAGGCCAATGTCCACAATGGTGTCTCCTAGATTTTCTTCTAGGATTCATATAGTTTAAGGTCTTAGATTTAAATCTTTAGTCCATCTTCAGTTCATTTTTTGTATATGGTGAAAGATAGGGGTAGAAAAACTTCATTCTTCTGCATATAGCTAGCCAGCTATCCCAGCACGATTTATTGAATAGGGGATCTTTTCCTCATTGCTTATTTTTTGTCAACTTTGTCAAAGATCGGATGGTTACAGGTATTCAGCTTTATTTCTGGGTTCTCTATTCCATGCCATTGGTCTCTGTGTCTGTTTTTGTACCTGTACCATGCTGTTTTGGTTGCCATAACCTTATAGTGTAGTTTGAAGTCAGGTAATGTGATGTCTCTGGCTTTGTTCTTTTTGCTTAGGATTGTTTTGGCTATTTGGGCTCTTTTTTTGGTTCCATATATATTTTAGAATAGTTTTTTTCTAATTCTGTGAAAAATGATGTTGGTAGCTTGATAGGAATAGCACTGAATCTGTAGATTGCTTTGGGAAGTATGGCCATTTTAATGATATTGATTCTACTAGTCCATGAGCATGGAATGTTTTCACATTTGTTTGTATCACCTATGGTGTCACCTATAATTTCTTCCAGCAGTGTTTTGCAGTTCTCCTAGTAGCGATCTTTCACCTCTTGAGTTAGGTATACTGCTAGGTATTGAAATTTTACTGAAGTCATTCATTAGTTCCAGGAGCCTTTTGGTGGAGTCTTTACGGTTTTCTAGGTATACAATCATATTATCAGTGAAGAGAGGTCATTTTTCTTTACCAATTTTGATGCCTTTTATTTCTTTCTCTTGCCTGAGTGTTCTGGCAAGAACTTTCAGTGCTATGTAAAATAGGAGTAGTGAGACTGGGCATCCTTGTTTTGTTCCAATTCTCAAAGAGAATCCTTCCAGTTTTTGCCTGTTCAGTACGATGTTGGCTGTGGGATTTTCACAGTGGCTGTTATTATTCAAGGCATGTTACTTCACTGCCTAGTTTCTTGAGGGTTTTTATCATGAAAGGACATTGGATTTTATTAAAAAAAAAACTTTTCCCCACATCTATTGAGATGATCATATGATTTTTGTTTTGAATTCTGTTTAGGTGGTGAATCACATTTATTGATTTGAGTATGTTGAACCAAGGTTGTATCCTAGAAATAAAGCCTACTTGATCAAGGTGAATTGACTTTTTGATGCACTGCTGGATTCAGTTTGCTAGTGTTTTGTTCAGGATTTTTGCATATGTTCATCTGGAATATTTGCTTGTAGTTTTCTTTTTCATTGTGTTTTTGCCGGGTTTTAGTATCAGGGTGGTGCTGGCTTCATAGAATGAGTTAGGGAGGAGTCCCTCCTCCTTGATTTTTTGGAATAGTTACAGTAGAATTAGTACCAGCTTTTCTTTGTATGACTGGTAGAATTTGGCTGTGGCTCCATCTAGTTTGGGGCTTTTTTTTTTTGGTTGGTTGGTTTTTTAATTACTGGTTCAATTATGGAACTCAATGTTGGTCTGTTCAGGGTTTCAATTTCTTCTCAATTCAATCGGGAAACTGTGTTTCTAGGAATTTATCCATTTTCTCTAGATGTTCTAGCTTGTGTGCATAGAAGAGTTTGTAATTGTCTTTGAGAATCTTTTGTATTTCTGTGGGATTGGTTGTAATGTCACCGTTGTCTTTTGTGACTGTACTTATTTGGATCTTCTGCCTTTTTTTTTTTTTTTGTAATCTAGCTAGTGGTCTATCAGTCCTGTTTCTCCTTTCAAAGTACAAATTTTTGGTTTCATTGATTCTTTGCATGGCCAAATCCTATACCTTCCTATAATAATGCCTGTTGTCCAAGGTTTAATCAAACAGTCTTAGTTTCCTCATTTAACAGTAGACATAACACCTGTTGTCCAAGGTTTAATCAAAAAGGTATGTGGAGGCCCTCACACAGTTCCTGGCACTTCATAGGTCATTTCTTAGTCCATAGTCCCTCATTTGTAATTCTAAAATTCCTCAAATTTGAAATAACAAAATTTTTCCATTTGTTTGTAAATCGGTGTCAAAACTCATTCAGTGGTAAAGCCTGACTTGAACCATTGAGAACCTATTTAGTGGCTCTAATTCCACTTAGCATAATTTGCTGCAGAAATATTAATGCACTAAGATAAAGTTAATTAACATACTTAAAATCCCAAAATTCTGAATTCTGAAACATATCTAGGGTGAAGGGGTCCAGAAAGGGGACTGTAGACCAATGATAATGATGATAAGCCTGAAGATGGTAATGAAGATGGTGATAATCCCAAAACCTTTGCCTGTCATTAGCTTGCTTCTTTCTTCGGTTATGGTACTTAGTTCTTGATATTTGGCATCTGTATCTCCCAGTGATTCCCCGTATCATCTCTTTGCTGCCACTGTGAAACGGTTTCTGAGAACCACCTGATACTTTCTCCCAGTTTCTGGTACTGAACTGCCTATACACCCATGGTTTTGATTTCGCTCACCCTCTGGTACTCTGGATTCAACCCTTAATGGCTGCTGGGAATGAGGAACTTGACTTTATGCTTGTCAAATGAATCAGGACCAACACTTTGTGGTTCAATTTGGCTGGGAGAAATAGTTGGCTGGCTTAGTAAGGATGGAAGGACACCAAGGGTGAAGACAATTCATCTTATGAAGTAGAATCCATTCACACACTGGCACCTTATTTATTCCTTATTCATAATGATTCTTTGAATATAAAACAATTCCATTCAAACAGCAGGCTTTGTGGTATGAATTCCGTGGTCAGAAACAAGAATGCTATGGGAGACCTATGGATGTTATCTGGGATGGATTCCCTCCTCTGAATCCCTCCATAGGTAAGTGGTCTATGATTCCTTGGTTTCTGCCCCATAAGATGAGGATTCTGTCTCCATCTATTGACATATGGCCACAGCCCAAGGAACCCTTTCCCTCTTTCCAGGCACCTGCCTCAGGCATCTGGGGGAAGAACCCTCCTCTGCACTGAATAAGAGCTTCTATCTAAGGTACCACTGGCTTGGCTTCAGCTACTACCAAGCCAGCATCAAGGATGCTCTTTCCTCATTTCTTTCTGTATCCAAGCTCGCATTGTTTAAAAGTCACCATCTTCTAAAATGTATCAATCTGGATGTTATTTAAGATTTGTACATTTTGGACTGCATCCAAAAGAAAGTAGTTACTGAAGAATGAAAAGGCTTTGTTCTGAAGTAATTTCACCCATAAGGTGGTCCCTTGGCTTGTAACCAAAGAACATCGTCATTTAATTACAAAAATAGAACATATATACATGAAAGAAGCAGTTTAAGCTTGGTAGTATGTGATATATAACATAAATGACATAGGAAATAGGTATCAACTACTTATTTGGTGGAGAAAGAGTCTAGTTGAGGTTGGTGGAGAAGGGAGTCTAGTTCAGGTTGAAATGTCAAGAAGACATTTCTAAAGGGTGTTAGGTTTGACGTAGGCCTTAAAATATGTGTATGTCTAGATGATGGAAGTGAAGGGGAAAATATAACATGACCTGTGGACAGTGATGAAATGGTGAATTTCACTGCTATCACTCTGAGTTCTTTAAATCTAAAACTGGAATTATTGGAATCATCAGTTTATTGGAAAGTATATAAAGAGAGGACAAATCCTTATATACTTCCATAAGCCTTTTGTTGGTAGTGCAGGGACAATTCCTATCAAGAAGTAGTGGATGTAGGTTGGGATGGTAACTTAGGGTCTGATAGTAAAAGGCCTTTAATAAGAGGCCAGGGTTTTTGCTATTTGTCTTATACACTGGAGACCTAGTTTATGTTTGGGGACAGAAGATACTCTCATAGTTGCTTTACTTTAGTAAGAGAAACTTGAAAGAGGTGTATAGAGTGAAGTAAAGAGGGAAGAAATTGATTATGAAACACAGTTAAAGAATTATCTTGGCACTTGACATGCATTATCTTGATTGTTATAATACCCTAGAGGTAGTTACTTATTGTTATCTCTATTTTTCAGATGAGGCTTGGAAATATTAAGTAATTTGTCTAAGGTCACACAGCTAGCACATATCTAGTCCAGAACTTAAACCCAGATTTGTTTGCATCTACAGTTGAATTTTTATCTACTTTCTGGGCTGGACATGATGACTTATGCCTGTAATTTCAGCACTTTGGGAGGCCAATGCAGGAGGATTTCTTGAGGCCAGGAGTTCGAGACCAGTCTAGGCAACATGGCAAGACCCTATCTCTATAAAAATAATTCTCCTTATATACGTTCTGATAAACTGATGATTGCAATAATTCTGTTTTTAGATTTAAAGAACTCTGTTAGAGCGATAGCAGTGGGAATGGAAATGAAGGTTGGAGGTGAGAGATATTGTCAGGAAGTATCTACAGACCTAGTGACTAAGTGTGAGCAACAAAGCAAGGACAAGTCAAAGATCTGGTTTTGTAACTTCAAGGCTGGATGTCAAAGGAGGATTGTGGCAACATCAGTTGAGAACAAAATTTAGGAGAAAACCCTGGTTTGGAGAGGAGATTATGAATTATTAATGAAGCTACAATCAACACTGGCCTTCAACTCTTTATCCTTCTATCTTTCTTCTCTATCTTATCCCCATTATCTCTCCCCTTCATTACCAGCATCTATGAAAGGCGGTAAGATGCTTGTTTTAGCCCTATTCTAAGTCCTGTAAGATAAAATGTATACAGTGTACAAGAGGCTGGGGTAAGTCAGGGCTGAAAAGGGAGAATTAGTATTTAATGGCAATCCTCCACTGCATTTCTCCTCAGGCCTGGTGATTTATTGCCATCAGATTTCACTGTAAAAATACTATTATGCTTACTTTGCACCACTATCCCAGTGGTGGCATTGGGCCCATGGTGCAGCTGTAAGACCAAACCACAGTAGGCATTTAAAATTCATGATCTTACCACTGTATGGTAACAATATCAATTGTAAGGCACAGCCTGAATACTATCTTGTGATTTTTATAAGGGGAAAATTAGTGACACTTGGATTCATGAAAGGCTTATGGCAGGCCTGGGCCCTGTGGTGGCACTAATATAGCCATCATCGGAATGCCAAGAGGTGGCCTGCTGTGTTAACAGCTGTTATTTTGTGCCAAACTCACAAAACTGAAAGTTTATGGGCCAATAAAAAAAAGATGCTGCTCTTCTCCTTTGGTTATGAGATGCAAGAGCTAGCACTTTGGAAAGAAAACTACCTTGTTTCCTGCTAACATATACCTGTCAAAGTGTCCAGTTTCTATAGTGAAGGCATATAGTAAACATGATCTTATTGGCATTTCTTTGTCTAGTTGATGAGCCTTGCTGGAATATTGTGCTTGGATTTGAGTACTGGGCCAGCCAGGGAAACGGTCTTAGGATGGAGTGGCTTTAACATTTCAGTCAGAATTGGTGGTTTGTATAAGGACAAAGGTAACTCTGAAGGGCAGAATGGGGTACATCAAAATGCCTGAGCTTTGGATCAGAAAGATCAGGTTCTGCCACTTAGAAGTTATTTAATTTGTTGCAAGTCACATAGCTTGTCTGAGCCTGCACTGCCCTATCTGTACAATGGAGTTAATACCATTTTATTTTGAAGGATTGTTTAAAAGATCAGAAACAATGTGTACAAGGTGCCTTGAAATTGCAGTAAGAACACATTTATTGAGTTCTTATCTGCCAGACCACATGTTAAGCAGCTTACATGCATTATATAATTTGATTCTTATAATTGCCCAATAAGGTAAGTAGCATTTTTATTCCATATTTTACAGATTAAAACACTGAGTGTTGGAAAAGAAATTTGCTAAAGTTATTTATCCAGTTAGTAAGTGAAGAAATATGGACTTGAACCCTAATCTGATGACTCTGAATCCTGTATTACTAAAAAACTAAGTTGTAGATGTTCGCCATGTTTGTGACTTAGGTTCTGCCTTGCACTGTATAATTCTAGTATGATAAGGTTTCAGCACATGTCATCTATAATCTTTTCTCATGTATGGTTAGTTGCATTTTTGTCATACTCTAAAATTACAGGTTCATGAGCTCAAATATTTATTATTTATGTAGGCACAGTTATTCAGAAGAGAAAGGAGTTTAGTACTTAGAGAATTGGGAATGGGTATTGTGATCCCTCTTCCATTTTACTTTTCATAGCCACAAACTCATTGTGTATCTTACGCCAACAACTAGAAGCTCTACATTTGGATTAGCTATCTGGAAAATGCAAATAATGGCCTCATCTAGGAAATGTATCAAGGAATCAATTAAATACAAACAGTCCCACTAATCTCCCTTGCGGAGCTATTCTGGTGCTAACACAATGATCCCAAGGTGTTGAATATCATTATACCACCAATGGTACATAAAACACAAGGCATCTTTAATATTCAGCATATCCCCATCAGAGAGGAAATGTACCCTCTTTTCAGTATGAGTAGTCCTAGATTGCTCCATGTTTTTTCACAGTGATAGTCCACTCTTGATCCTAGTGATTATGGGAAACATGGGTAACCCTAAGAATTTAGTTTTCTATGAAAATGTACTCTCATGGTTAAGTGTCTGCAGTTTTGAATTAGCATATATTAGACTCTAGTGGCTTCTTCAAAGTAGATGATCAGGTAGCTGCAGTAAAGATGGGTTCTGTATTTATAAATGCCTTCCAATATCCAAAGTGCTAGAACATTTTCTTAAAGGAATTCAGGTGCTTTTTCTGACTCCTTTTGTGGCACTAGACATTGTCTTTATGCTTCATGGCAACTCTGTGGAATAGGCACTTTTTTTTCAAGACACAGTCTCACTCTGTCACCCAGGCTGGAGTGCAATGGTGCGATCTTGGCTCACTGCAACCTCCGCCTCCTGGGTTCAAGCATTTCTCCTGCCTTGGTCTCCCGAGTAGCTGGGATTACAGGCGCCTGCCACCATGCTCCGCTAATTTTTGGCACTATTTTTATCCCCATGTTATAGATGAGAAAATGTTCAGAAAAATTAAGATCACTCAGCATGCACTAAAACTAGAATTCAAACTTTGTCTTGGAATTTCAAAGCACAAGCCATAGAGTTCTACAACCTCTCTTAAAGGCCTTCATTTTTTCATCCTCAGCCAACTACTAACTACTCTCATGCAGTGGGATACTTCTTGGGAGACAGAGTGCAATGATTATTGAGCAAAGCATTAAGATTGAGTTGGGGCTCTGGGCCCTGTCTGGGTTTAAATCCTAATTCTGCTATAGAGCTGTGTAATCTTGGGCAAATGACTTAATCTGTGTATCATTCTTATGAGAAAATATTGCATATGGTTGGTGTAGAGATTAATTGGGTTAAACCTTAAATCACATAAAGGAATGTAGGACATCCTCCAAAAAAGTAGGTACAGAATAGGTACTCAAGAAATATTTATAAGTGATTGAATTAATGCATGCTTATGAAAATTATAGGAGATTATAATCTAGTTCTTGGAACCAAGTGAGATTTAGATTTTGTTAACTAAGTCCTCCTTTGATCAACATCATTTGGCAACAAAATGCAAATAATAAGAACATCATGCAATTTAGGAGCTAGAAGGCATCTGTAATATCCTCTCCTCTCACTGTGAGTGAAGAGAGGTTCCTAGAGGTTAGGTGACATTGTGAGATGTAACTCAGTGAGTTGACAAAGAATATTAGAGTTTAGCTCACTTTACTTCTCAAGGACCTTATAAACTTAGGTGGAACTAACCCAAGGGTGATTTGAACTCAGTAATTTTTTATGGAATTACCTTTTTATAGTTTTCCACGGAAGGAGGGAAACAGTGGAAAAGGAAGGAATATCTCCTTTTTGAAGCTGTGAGTTCATATGAAATGGAATCCCCATAATGTTTGAGATATAAATCTGCATTTCAGCTCTGGTTCCTGGCTTTGGACATGGGTTGGGATCCCAGCTCTGTCATTGGTAAGCTATGTGAACTTGGAAAGCCACTTAACCTCTCTGAGCTAAGCATATCTCAGTCATGAGATTAATAATCACACAGACTCAAAGAGTGGTCATGAGAAGGATTAACTGAGATGGTGTAATCCAAGCACTTAACACAGGACCTGTCACAGAGTAAACTCTAAGTAGGTAGTAGCTATTGTTGTGGACCATATTAATCTTTTCTATGGAATATTTCACTTAATTCTCTATTTTTATTTGTGTGGTTGCCCTACTTTACATAGTTGTCTGCTTCGTTAAATATTCTCTCACATTGCTCACTGGTGCATATGTAGACTTTCTGATCTGTTTTTCAAAACCGTCATTATAAATCTTCAGTTTGTGCCTCCTACTTTTTCTCTCAGGTCTCCTCTCAAAGTGCACTTTTCCATCCAGCCTACCTCTGCTCTGTCCATGGTCCTGACTTCTTGGGTTCACATTTTCGGGTCCCTGTCTTTTAGCCTATCCAAATCTTCCTTATGCCTTAACGCCTTTCAAGGTATAGCTGAAGTTCTAGCTCTTTCAAGAAACCTCTGATTACCTCAGTCCTCACTGAGTTACTACTGACAATGCTTTGAAACCTGTTGGGATGGTGCCTGATTTGCACTGCAACAGGGGCTTATCAACTGTGACTGAAAGTGATTTGCTATGAAAGTATCAATGCAATATTATATTTGGGGAGTGCATCTAATCAAGAATGCGTGAAATATATAATTCTAATACCAACATATTTTGTTGGTACAATGATACATCAGTAAATATATAGAATAATTATAAATACATGCATTAATGTCTACAAAATAGACACAGATGAATACTTAACATCAGTTTACTAAAAAAAAGACCAATGTGTCTAAAAGCATACTTTTTTCTTACCAATATATTTATGCAAGTGTGCAAAAATGTACAAAGATGTTATGGTAGCATATTTAAGATACCAAAATATTGAAAATACTGTAAGTATATATCAATTGGACTTGAAGTTATGCTATAGCCATACACAGAATACCATGTAGTTATTGAAAAGAACAAAATGGATCTATATAGGAAAGATGCCCTTGATGTATTATGTATAAAAAGTAAGCTGCAGAGTAGTTTATGTGACTTAATTTTGTAAAATAAGCATATATTTCAAACATATTTCATGTTCCTCTATGGATCGAAAACAGCTGGATACCTACTAAATTGTTGGAAGTACTTATCTCTGAGGAGTTGGGTATTGAAGATGGATTGACTAATTAGGATAATCATTATTATGTGTTTTGAGTATCTATACAATAAATAAAATCTACTTCTTCTATATCATAATTTTAGAACAAAGCAAACAATTATAATATGTATTTAAAACTTTAAACAAAACTTAGTGCTTGCTTTCTCACAATCTTAAGATTTGAAAAAAAAACATAAAATGTATAACTGAAATAATTGATTTTTTCTCAGTGTAAATTCTCTCTCAGCAATAAATGTAATTCTTAGGACTTCCTTTGACCTTAGAGCTGCATTTGACATTATTCCTCTCAAAACCAATAGTCAGTGTCCCTGAATTTCAGAGACTCAGTGAGGACATTATGAGAGATGATATTTTAAAAATATGTCACATCTTACATGGCTTTTGCACTGACTGCTCTGGATGGATGCTGGTTCATATGCTGGACTGGGACACCCTGGCAGAATATCAGCCCTTGCCTTGGCTTCGTGAATTGGCAGAAGGCAGACTCTTAAATCTGTTCTTCACTTTTGTTGTCTTTTGCTTGATTTCTCTCTTTTCCTACCCAACCCTAAAGGGGCCATTTTGATGACAATTCACATGGCAGGACAGAAGAGATAGTTATTATCCATGTGCTTTGGTCAAGATGATAGAAGGTGTGATAGGGAGTTAGGATGATGTAGTAGAAAGAGAGTGGGCTTTGGAGCAGACAGATTTGGGTTTGAGATCTGGCTGGTCATTTCCTGGTTGTATGATCTAGGCAAGACAGGTAAATCTCTGTGAGCTTCTATTTCTTCAGGTACAAAATGATGCTAATCTCTATCTCTTTTGGCTGTTAAGATAAAATGAGGTTACTTGTCAAGTGTCTGGGGAATAATAAGTATTTGCAAATGTTAATGATCTCCATCTCTCTCCTACTTATCAATATTTCTTTCCAGATGCCATTGACTTATTCTAAGAATGTAAGATTCAAGGCTTTTCAGCATCTGCTGATGAATGGACTCCTTCCTCTCTTTGTACTACCTGAGTTATTGCCCATTGCCAAGTCGTATACCCATTGTGTCACTGAGTTAAGACAATGATATGTAAACTATAGGTGTTTATTAGACATCTTTAAATGCACAGTCATCAAATAACACAGAGCACAGAGTACATCGACCTAGCAATTTAGCCCATAATTACATGGGAGTTCACGTGGGTCAATATCACCTTTTTAAACTCTGTTAGAAACTCCTTAAGGGTAGAAGCCTACGTTTACAACAATCCATTGCACAATTATGAGTACATTCACCAGATACTTATTGACTGATTGACTGGTTTAGGGGTGGCAGGGCCTCTTTATTGTGGACAAAGCAGCTTTCAAACTGGTCAACAGGGCTGGATAAGGAATAAAGTCAAATCTGGCTGTTGGAGCTGAAGTACACTTAATAAACAAATGCATCTATATCAACATCATTGCAGATTGAATAAAATCTTTTATCTGTAGGTATTCTTCATTTTCTCATTGGCTTTTTAGTGGCTCATTAGTGTAATGGAGATGCTGTGAGGCAAGCATCTATAGCCTGAGAGCACAGGCAGACATCCCCGAGCTTAGGAAAGTACCTGGACAGGCCAGAAAGCAGGAGGGAAAGCCTTGGTGAAGGCAATTGAGAAACCTCCCGGCGAGACATTGTCTGCGGATCACTGGCCTGATATCACATAAAGGCCCCATCTGAGCCATTACAGCCTATTGTGTCAATGTGTTTTCTGGGAGGCTGTCATCCATAGATCACAGTCGGCAGTGAAGGTAATGCCTCCACAGGAACTGTTACTATTTCCCATCGGTGAATTCTATTAGAGGTTCATGGGTTACTGCCATTGGAGTTCATATTAACTCGGTCAAAGGGATGGTGATTGATTCTGTGGAATTTTGTGAATACACACAAAATACATTTCATACTGTCATTTGGGTTTTGTATTGTGCTTCCATGATCCCTGCTACATGGTAAATCCAATATCATCTACTCAAATTGCTACAGAGAAAAAAAACAAATTTCCCATGCCATTTTAAGGCTAAAATACCTGCCCGTTTCCTTTCTTCTCCAGTCACAAAAGATTTAGACCTAACTATAAAACATTGACTTCTCTTCTGACTTAACAACTCAGTCTGATGGGAAGGACATTTATTGAATTTCCACTGTGTATAAAGAAATAGCAGTGGGAACTACAGGATGATACCAAAAACTTAATACATTAGGTTTGTACCTCCAGGTTTATAACATAGTTAGAAGACACTCACAGAATAATTAAGGAATATAATTATAAAACAAATAACAGGAAGTATCAAGTTAATAAACAGGTGTGCCACTTAATGCAATAGCTGTGTTCTTGAAAAGATGAGTGAGTGCTGAATCTTGTGAAGCATTGAAAAAAATAGCTATTTATAGAGTAAATAGTGATTCCTTGTATAGTCCAATTTATTGATATTAAAGATTGTAAATTTTGTGAACATTATTTCCCTTTAAATGGGTTATACACTTTGGGCTACTGGAAAAACACCAAGTTTAGTGGTAACTGTAGAAAGTTTTCTAGATTAATTGAATTTTGGATGAGATGCTAAATTGAAAGGAATTGGTAGTGATTTCAGTGACGACCAGTCTTCCCACATGCTCACAGCGGAAATAAATAGCATCAGGTCTCCATTATCTTCCCGAATGGGTGCTGCTCAACATAGGCAGAGCTGATGCTAAGACATTTGTGTGATTTGCAGGTGGAGTTTTATCACTGGTATATGAGTCTTTTATTTTACATGCCTTTCTGAATTGCATTCTGACATAGCCTGCATTCTATGATCTATAGCCTGAGACTCTTTTTGTACATATAGATGCCTGGTGGTCCTCTGACACTGTGTCTGAACTCCTGGAGGAGAAGCAGGTACTCTCAGGGCATTCTGAGTTACTGTGGCCAATGGCACGCTGAGTGGAAGAGCCCAAGGGTCTTTTTCATTGTGGCAATTCCTTTGTTCATGTGACTCCTCTCTGAATGTCTTCAAAATGGCAGATAATGCTGGGAAGTTTACTATACTGAGGTCTCCATTCTGAAGATGGTGTGAAAATCTGGATGGACAAAGTTCTGCCTAATTCCTTCCTAAAATCTCTGAAGATGTCCCTTGAATTTATAGACCCCTTTAGTTCCCATAGTTCCCTGCTTGTTTGAGTTCTCTTTGTCAGATAGATTGATTAATAGATGATAGATGGATGGATGGACAGCTGGCTAGCTAGAGATAGCAGCAGCCTCTTAGGTAATTGTTCTAATTTTCATCTTTCTTTGGTCCAATCTATTCTAAAACCAGCAGGTAATTCAACTGTGCACAAGTATGGAGACTGTCATGTTACTTCTCTGATCAAGAATTACCTATTGCTTAAACAGGTAATTCAGGTAAAAATTTTTCACTCTAAGACAAGGTCCCTCACGAACTCCCTCTCACCATAACTGAACCCCTCTTTCGATCTCTCTCCTTTATCACCAGCATTTTTCCTTCCTTTGTACTCTCTGCTATCTCCTAAGAAAAAGCCATTCATTCTGCTTCTGTGGCTTTTCATGAGATACCTAAAACTTAAAAGGCCCACTCAACCAGGGACTCATCCAAGCCACATCCTGCAAAGCATAGCTTCAAATTAATCTTTTCTAGGATATTTTTCTTAATGTACCAGACTTCCCTTCACATTTTTAATATGACCCCCCACAGTTTATTCTTTTGTCAGCATATAACTTGTTCATCTAATCATACATAAGGCGTTTTATCTCTGGGTTTTGTTCTTCAATTAGATTGCAAGGTCTTAGTAACTGGGGCCATTTTTCTATCTCTTTTATCTGTTCCTGGCCCCATTCCACCCCTGACAGCAATCAGAATATGGCATTGTTATTGAACCTAAAAGTAGTTATAGGCAGCCACCAATTAATCACAGATATTTTCTAAAATATTTTAAGTTGACATTTTAGTTTTGGAACTGTTCCCTCAGGAACAAAATTTAAAATGGTGCTTAAGCTCCTTGTCAAGCCTTTAAATGTCTATTTGCTTATACTATAGCATTAGTTCCATTAAGTTAATATTAGTGTTGTATTATTCCTAATAATGCTGTAAGTAGCTTATTCATTCAAATTTTATGTATTATGGACTTTTCCTGAGCCAACACAGGGTGTATTGTGGTGAAATATGAACCCTCTTTAGGAAATACATGCTGTAGAGATAAATTATAGCAAACAGGGACAGGAAGTAAAAGGATGATCACAGAAGGCTTCCCTGAGGAGGTGACATTTATACTGACTTTAAAATATGAGAAAGAATCATTCAGGCAGAGTGGAAGAGCATCAAACAGAAGTAACCAAGTGTGAAAAAGCTGTGAGATAGAAAATAACTTACCATGCTCAAGAGCCTGGAAGGCTAGTGTGGCTTAAACATGGAGGTAAACAGAGATGGTGGCAAGGAATAAGATTTGAGAAGAGGCAAGTACCAGGTCACACAGGGCTCTGGCCTCTGAGAGGAGTCCAGATTTAATTTAAAGGTGATGGGAAGCCATTGAGACTTTTAAGTAAGGTTGTAGTTTTTTAGATCATAAATTGAATATGATTCAAAGAACTAGCTAGACATGTGGACAAGTAGTTTCCATGGGACAATGGTTTCCACAGAGTGGCAAGGAGAGATTATGGAGGATTAAAGAATGCTTATGCAAAAGTCCCAGACATGGCAAGAATGGTGCCAAATATCCAAACCCCCGTTGTGGGAAGCCAGGCTGGCCAAATCATTAGATATTCGTTCTGCAGGGCTGAGGAGGAATAGAGGATACATGTCTCAGGCAAGATTGAAAGCTGAGAACCTGAGTAGAGAAACTATTTCAGCTAGAAAGTTACAGGGAAAGCTGAGGTTCAAGCCCCAGAAAGACTAACTCTCAACAAGGTCTGAAGTCAGAGGGTAAGGGTCATGTGACTAAGAGTTGAGAGTGGGGCAAGAATAGGTCAGCAATGAAAAGACCCTGGGAGCTTCTGGCTTCCTTTGGCGGTGGTGAGGTGGGGGTGAGTTGACGGGTATGTGGTATGGGAGAACCCATCTGCTGCCTCCTGAAAGTAGTGGCAGGGAACCCAGGGACAAGAGGCTTCCTCACTTTCTCAGCCTCAAAGAACTAGAATTGGCATAGGCAACCCTGAAGTCCAGGGCGAGTGATGATTTATAGTAAAGATTATTATATGTATCTACCTGATAAAGGAGCTTAGCTCTGTGAGGGTAAGGGCGAGATCTATTTGGTCCACCACCATATTTCCAGAGTCTAGCAGTCTGCCTGGCACCCAGCTTCTAATCAATATGTAGCTGCTAACTGCATAAAGTTGTTGAGAAATTTAAATGAAATAATATACAGAAAGGTCTTAGCTAAAATTGAATCACATATATTGAAAGGCTGGCTTAAGGATACTAACCAGTTAGTGAACAGATCTAATTTGAAACGCTATATACATATCTCGATAAGTGGCAACGTTTAGGCGATAGCGTGATATATGTATTTCTGGGGAAAAAAACAAAACAAAACATCGTGTTCTGCAAAAGCCTATGCCAAAAATAACAGTACTTTTGGGAAAAATAAGATTGAGACAGACTAATTAACACTGAGGTAACACTGCAAATGCAGCATCAATAAAAACATTTTAATTAAATTCTAGTAGTTTAGAAATCAAAGTCATATTAATTTCTTACTAAATATATACTATAATACATGTAAAACTTGAAAGTAGCTTGATTAAAGGGATATTTTAAAAATTAGCAGATTATGTCTGCAGATTATTGAGACAAAGCCAAAATGCACCAAGATTGGGGGCAAACTGTAAATAATCACTTCTAAGACAGAACAGAATGAATAGGACAATACTGTATTCCCCTGTGGTTTGCTGCATTGAGCTGGGCTAATGTATTTTGCATTCAACAGCCATTACTACAAGACACAAAACACTAATGTGCTGGCAAAAAACTGTGCAAACCAATGTGTCATTTATGTTCTATTAACATCTTTCTCTGTTTACCAATCATAGATGAGCTATTTTACATTCTAGAAACATGATTAGAAGGCTGGGCTCGGTAGCTCAACACCTGTAATCCCAGTACTTTGGGAGGCCAAGGCAGGTGGATCGCCTAAGGTCAGGAGTTTGAGATCAGTCTGACTAAAATGGTGAAACTCTGTCTCTATTAAAAATACAAAAGCTAGCTGGGTATGGTCATGCGTGCCTGTAATCCCAGCTACTCAGGAGGCTGAGGCAAGAGAATCACTTGAACCTGGGGGTGGGGGTCGGGGGTGGAGGTTGCAGTGAGCCAAGATGGTGCCACTGCACTCCAGCCTGGGCAACAAGAGTGAGACTCTATCTCAAAAAATAAAAATAAAAAATAAAGAAGGTCAGGAGATCAGATTTACAAATTTTGAATAAAGAAGTTCTACAAAATTCAGGGAGTTTACACTGAAGCAGGCCCATGGTGGCTTGCCACATCTTTTATATGATCTCTGAAGTATTTTTTTAAATGTTGAGTTGGTGTCCAAACAAAATGTTTAAGTGTCCAAACATTTAAACATTAGGAAATGTTATATGTGCTGTTCCTTGTTCCTATGTGGCAGTAATTCAGTGACCTGGCAGTGGCTGGTTGCCCCCCATTCACATGGTGACTCTATTCATTTATGTTACTTGCCTGGTCCTGAAGGTATCAGGATTGGCAAGACTGGTTATACTTTTCATTCTCCAGGGCTGGGTTCACTTGTATGGGTATTTGTAAGTTGGATGTTTGTAACTTAGGAAATGCCTGCATTTTATTTATATCCAGTATCCTTTTGAAGCCTTCTTATTACCCCAAAATGCATACTCTTTAATTTAAAAGTGACCCAGATCCATACTAAACAGGTCACAGGTAAGTGAGATAAATGAATCCCAGGAATAGAAAAAGAATAATGAGTTTTATGGGCAAATCAAACATTACCTTCCTAATTATCACAGTTAGATGCTTAAGGAAGATCTGTTGATCACCTTTGGGTAGTGAATATTTTAGAGCATTCTTTTAAATTTAATTTTATGTGATTGCTGTGGTCCTTGTGGAAGAACAAGTATATATAATGTCAATGTAATTTTATTAGCTACCTTCTATATAATTGCTTTGAAATAAGTTAATTCTTTATTGCTATACCTTGAGGTTCTATTATTAGTAACAAACAGGATATAAAACTTTTAATTTTTTATGTCACAGCTACCTAATTATTATTTGTATTATCAATCTTGTTATCAAGATAAAATCAATAGACATATACATATTTGGCTTTTATTTCTCAAACAAGATGATGGATACCTCTCTGAATTAATCTAGAAAATAACACTGGTACTAGGCTACTTCCTGATGCAATCTTATGTCTAAAAAGTTTTGCTTTGGAATTTGGCATTTCTTCACATCTGATTTCCATAGTATATAACCCCCTCTCAACGCATTCCCAGGAGAGTGAATAATTAAGAGCCCTACTTCTGTGTTTGATTATGGAGGAGTCTGTATAATGTTTAAGAACAGAATATAAACTCTCAGAGAGTATATATTCTTTAACTTGAATTTGATGGATGTGTGTTCACTGCATTAAACTCACCCTGTCGTGTTCCAACAATGATTGACAGTCTTGATTGAAGAGCAGTAAGTTAAAGGCAGATTGTTCTAAGAATGGCCACCATTCTCTATGAGGATGATAATGTTCTATAGAAGATAGAAAGTCCACAATCTTAGTTATGAATTTGTCAAAGAGTGGAAATGGATAAATTATAAAAATATAAATGAATGAAATAGTAATGTAATAGGTGATTTTCTCCTTACGATTTGATTTTGTTAAAAGGTTATTGACAAGAATCATGAGCAATCATCTAGCATGAGATATTGAATTATAACTGAGTTTTAAAAGTCATTGTTAATTTAATTTCCTACTGGACCTGTAAGCTCAACTTACTGTTCCTTTCAGCGTTATTGCTAATTAGCTATGTTTTCAGAGTCAGAAAAATTCAATGCATTTTTCCCTATTCTCTCTATCTATCAAATGTTATGTAGATACTTTATTAAAAAAAAAAAAGATTTTAGTTGTTGATTCTGTAGTCAGTCAAAGACCTTACGATTTTCCACATCATTGTCTTTCTGACATCATAGTGTATTTCTATGGAAAATTAAGTGTAATAGAAGATCAACTGTATTTCCCAGACAAGAATCTCTCTCACCTTCTAAGCATCATCTACTGCTACATCTATTGCTGTTCCTGTCTCAAACTATTCTTTACAAATTTTTTTTTCTTAGCTTTTATCTCTTGGTTCGTTAAGTCAATACAAAACTACTTTACACAAATTTCCCTTCTCCCAAATAGACACTTATTTTACTTTTTATAACTCTACATTGTAATGATTTCTAACAAGGATTTCTATTTTCACCTTTGGAAAAGATGTAATGTTCATGATTATGAGAAAAGTTATTGAATAGAAACATAAATTTTCTCTATTTCCTGCAAAAGTATTTTAAAATCACTTTTTAGGAATTTCCACTTAGGAAGGAAGTCTATGAGTGTGCATGATATGCTACTTGCTACTTTGAGCCTTCGTGGCCCCACAGACACAGCAGATATTGTCAGAGACAGTGAAGGGACAATGAGTCCACAGTCCTCCTTTCCCTCTTGGGAAAGAGCACGCGATTGGGTGTTAGAAGAGTTCTATTGACCATTACAATATAAATATTTAATCTTCCATCTCTTATCCAAATAGTGTGAGACCACTTAAGAATACTGAAACAATAAAAGAGCCATAAAAAGAAGTCATAAAAACAGCACAAATGAAATGAGAACCAGAAATGTGCCAAGCCCGGGATCAACACAGGGACTGGTGTTGAGCTTCAAGTAAGAATGACAAGGCTTATATTCCTTTGGGTATACACCCAGTAATGGGATTGCTGGGTGGAGTGGTATTTCTGTCTTTAGGTCTCTGAGGAATCATCACACTGTCTTCTACAATATTTGAACTAATTTACATCCCCACTAACAATGTATAAGCATTCCTTTTTCTCCACAACCTTGCCAGCGTCTGTTACTTTTTAACTTTTTAGTAATAGCCATTCTGACTGGTGTGAGATGATATCTCATTGTGGTTTTGATTTTCATTTCTCTAATGATCAGTGATAAGCTTTTTTTCATATGTGTGTTGGTTGCATATATGTCTTCTTTTGAGAAGTGTCTGTTCATGTCCTTTGCCTACTTAGACACATGCATGCATATGTTCACTGCAACACTATTCACAATAGCAAAGACATGGAATCAATCCAAATACCCATCAGTGATAGACTGGATAAAGAAAATGTGGTATTTATACACCATGGAATACTATGCAGCCATAAAAAATGAGATTATGTCCTTTGCAGGAACATAGATGGAGCTGGAGGCCATTATCCTTAGCAAACTAAAGCAGGAACAGAAGACCAAATACCATATGTTCTCACTTATAAGTGGGAGCTAAATGAAGAGAACACATAGACACATAGAGGGGAACAGAAAACACTGGGGCCTGTTGGAGAGTGGAGGATTGGATGAGGGAGATGATCAGGAAAGTAACTAATGAATACTAGGCTTAATACCTGGGTGATGAAATAATCTGTACAACAAATCCCCATGACACACATTCACCTATTTAACAAACCTGCACATCCTGCATATGTACCCCTGAACTTAAAGTTAAAAAAAGAAGGACAAAGCCAAGTCCAGTCTCTGCCACATGTTGGTGACCTTGAGTAAAATACTTCATTTCTCTGGGCTGTGATGTCTTCAGCTGGAAAGTTCAGGGACTGAATCACTAGATGATTTCTGAAATATCATCCAGCTTTAAAATCCCAAGTTCCTGTGACTTGGGACTTTTATAATTTATTCAGCTAAATATAAACATCGGTTTTAGGGCCGAGGCAGTGTCTTAAAAGTGTCGCCAGTTATCTTGCAGACGAGGGTACTGTTGATCATGAAATAGTGCAGGAGAGTTGGGGATGTGTAACCTGTCTCTACTTGGTGGGCGTGTGGGAGGGACATCAAAGCTGGCCACACTTTCATTTCCAGGGGGACAACATATGCAGTTAACCCCCAGAGAACTATATCTTCTGCTTTGCTCTGATCTATAAAGTCTTTCAACATTGGAAGCAACCAACTTTTCAGATTTATTTATTCATTCACTTAGATATAAATATCTGACTTTTTTTAAAAGGAAAATTATTTTATAGTTTTTGTACTCTCAACTCTCTCTCTATATATATTTATATGGCAAAGATACTTTAAATACAGAAGAGTAACAGCAGGAAGTAAAAACAAAGCAAGCAAACAAAAACCACATTGTATCCCACAACCCAGATATCATAATCATTGACTGCCCAGAAAAAGCTGCTTTAAAAGATATTAGATAACTAGAAATATTTTTATTATACTAGGTAATGTCATACTGCTTTAAACAATATGAATTGATTTTAATTTAACTCAAACTTAATACAAAAAAAAAAATAAGTTGCAATAAAGCAAAAGAAATTGCTCGGCTTAAAGTAAGTGCTTGCTTCCAACTATCTGTTGCCAGGAGAAGACGCTTGCCTTAATTTATCTTGAATTTTTGTCTTCACTTACAATGAGAAAGAGGCTAAAATCTTTAATGTGCTCAACTAATTCTCATCACTCTGTTATTTTCTTCTATTGTGATCTTTAAGTGTAACATATGACCATATCTTAGAGTATAATTCCAGGTAAACTTGAGTATTTGGACCAATGACACCATGGGCATAGGGATTGCCTAGTCAACAGAAAAGAAAAAAAGTCTATATGTTTCTGCTTAATGTGTGATCCACAGGGAGTTTCTAAAGAGATGATATTGTGGCCCTGAGTATACGCAGTGCATGGCACATGCTCCTTTGCACACACAAGCTTACTTACTTTTTAAAACTGAAGAGGCAGAATGGTCAAATAGATGTGTTTGAGGAAGCCCAAGGATCTGCCTCCATTCCCATGCCCTGTTTAATAATTCAGTGATTTCCAAAGCAGAATAACATGAGATAATCCACAAGAGGAAAATGAATTTTAAACTCATCCTTACAAAGTTGCTATTTTTGGTGTATACTTTATAATGTACATGCTGTAGTAGCACAGTAGTACAAGTATACCACTAATGAAGAAATGAATAAAGATGTACTTTGAGGGTGCATGCTTATAATTTTCTTAGAGGTAGGAGTGCCCAGGCAAGACTGAGCACTCCTGCATTAAATGGTGATGCAGAGATGGGGGTTTTCTCTGTGCCTTTGCCTTTCCATTTGTAAACTGAAGCTCTTCTCCCCTCTCTTTCTGTCACCTCCCTTCCAGAGAAGTTGGGACGTCCAGAGAAAACAGTGTTGCCCTAAAGGGCAAAAATTCCATAAACATTATGCATTAACTGGGATAATGTAATTCAGATCTTAAAAAATCATTTTCCAGCGCTTATTTTACTTCCTATGTTAATGGTCTCCATCTCCTCTGTTTAATTCATGTTTGTGGGCATACTCCCAAATATATATTCTGAATTAAATCAAGAAGCCAACAACAACAACAAAAAGTCTGGGTGGGGTGGCTTTAAACTACACCTGACAGATTCATTTTAAATCCTCGTGTCTTAATATATGGCTGAAGGGACATAACATAAATGCGCTCTGAATTTCTCCCATGTAGCTCATTTACAAGAGTACCTTGGCTTGCTAAGAATTTGCCTCTTGTGGCCATTAGAATACTTATTAGAATATTTATTAGTTATTAACACAGAAAGTGTGTTTGCATGTGCATGCATGCACTGAAAGGAATGAAGCTCTCTAGCTATTTACTGTTGGGGCTAATTTATACTAGAATATGTTACAGTTGGATTAAAAAATAACTAAATCCAAGAACGGATTTAGAGGAGACTCAGGGGTAGAGGGCTGATCGGCTGACAGGGCAGAAGTGGAGGGGGTCACAGTGCCCGATGTACTGTGGGTTCCTGAGACTCAGAGACCCAATCATGTCATAAATCCAGGCAGCAGAGCTCTTTCTGCCTAACATTCCAGCTGCATTACTCTGCTTGGGCTGCCATAAGAAAGTACCAGAGACTGGGTGGCTTAAACAACTGAAATGTATTAGTCTGAGTTCCAGGTGTTGGAGGGGTTGGTTTTTTCTGAGCCTTCTCTCTTTCATGTAGATGGTCAACTTCTCCCTGTTTCTTCACATGATCTCTTCTCTCTGTATGTGTATCCTAATCTCTTACTAGGACACCAGTCACATTGGATTAGGGCCTACCTTAATAAGCTCATTTTAACTTAGTTACCTCTTTTAAAACCCTATCCCCAAATATAGTCACATTCTAAGGTATTAAGGGGTTAGGACTTTGATATACAAATTTTGTTGGAGGAGACATGAACAGAATTCAACCCATAAACAGGAGCATTCCCCAAGGTGATGGCTGCACAGCTACCTCAACAACATTCCAGCTAAGCGTCAGATAAATTCACATGGGACAGTAGCTTCCTTTGGACTGGACTACCTTTATACACTATTGTGAAATGCTTTATTATGTAGCTGTTAAATAACATTTGTTGCTTTCCATGACAGAGGTGGCTATATTCCAGCAATGAATGAAGTGTTTCCTGTGAGTTTTCAGTAACGAAGGAAGGAGAGGGAAGAAAATTGGTGATATTAGTACTGTCAATCACCATTATAAGACATTCAGAAGCGCAAGTTTCAATCTCATTTCTAGGTCTCATTTACATGGAAAAAATTTGATTTATACATTACCATAAATTTAGTTTATTTTCCTCCTGATTCAATCCCACCTGAAGGAACTTGAACCCTTCAGCATATAGAGAAGAGGGTCAAAATACAATTGGTTTGCTAAGCTGTCACACAAGATTCTCTTGCTAACATTTGCAGTATTTTTCTTGGCTGATCAAGCACTTTTCTCCCTGGAAAGTAAATAGAAAACAGCTGTCTATGAAATGGGTCAGAGCAAACATATTTGGTCAGGTGCAGGATAAATAGCTCATAGACTGACTAAAATAGTCCTAAACAAAGCAAAACAAATCTCTAAGCCACACAGACCCAACCTGAAGGCTTTCAAAGGAAAAAACACAAAACAAAAATTCTAACGTATTTGTGACTCATTCATATTTCTATTAAATGTGTGTTTCCTAAAGCTTTATTTTCACAACTAAAGTGTACTGAAGCACCAATCAATTAACCCAAAACTCTAAGCCTGGCAGAATTCTTATAAACTATGCTATTCCATGGTGCTATAGACCCCATGGTGGTATACAGACTCTGGAACCCTCAAAATCTCAGAGGACATAATTGAGTGATTACTGCCTCAACAGACAGGAGGAAAGTATGATAGGCTGATAACCAAGTCTGATATTTCAGATAATAATCAGTATTCTTTTAGTGACCAGAAAAGTATTGGAGGAAATATATGAACAGAACGTGTAGAGAAAGAAAACATTCAACTTGCAAAAAAAAAAAAAAAAAGAAAACATTCAACTTGCAAAAGAAAAAACCAAAAACCAAAAATCTATCACCTCCACCAAAAATGAAATAAAATAATTCCCCATTTGTATTTTAAAGACAATGAGAAATTTAACTAATCCAGTAGATATCAACTTCTAAGGACCTTTGTTTTTTTCCCCCATTCTATTTTAATTGTGTCAGTCCCTTAGCAAAACCCACTATCATTGTAGATGTCAACTGGTATCATAGAATTCTCAAGTTAATGGGAACTTGGAGATTTTCCTTCCTTCCGTGATATTGCTGTGTCTTGGCTTTTCCTCCACCCCTATATAGGTCTCAGTCTTCTGTGCAGTCTTTTCCTTATCTGTCCATCTTTAGGTATTGATGATTCAGTCCTTCATGTTCTCACTCTTCCCAGGTGATCTTAGTCACTCCCATGACTTCAGCTGCATCTTTGTGCTGATGAATCCCAATGTTACCAAGCACAAAGGGCTCGCTGCACAATATGCTAGAAACCAAAATTATGGCACCAGATTTTTGAGAAAAGAAAAGTTTTACTGGAGGTCGACCAATAAGGAGATAGGAGTCCAGCCTCAAATCTGACTTCTTGTGCTGGTTTTAAGGCAGTGTGTTTAGTAGAAAAGGTCTAGGGGGTAGATTCTAGGATTCGTGAGTGATTGTTGAAAGGAAAGGGGAGGTCTGGAAAGTCTCTGGGCATGTGCAGTTATCTCTTTATGCTACCTCACGGGTTGCATGTGTGAATTTGGGGGGAGTTAGTTTGAAACATACAGGGAAATTCAGGCTGCAGCATCACCAAGCTTGTTCTGTGCAGACTACATTTGGCCATATTGGTTTCAACCAAATTTCAGCCAGTTTTTTAAGTTTCATAAGTGGAAGAAGTTTAGCATTTCAACAAGTTGTTTCTTTTATTATCTGCCATCCTTCAAACTCAAGAATTTCTGTTAGTTATTGATTTCTTTAACTCTTTGGGGCATGGTTTCACCAATGCATATCTTTCTTCTGAACTACAACCCATCAGTCCAGCTCTTTACTGTCCATCTCTACCTTGACACTACTGAACTACTTTATATCCGAAACTAAACACCCCAAACTGACATTTTCATTCTTCCTAACTGTGGTAGTCAGTCCCCAAGATGACACTTCACAATCACTGTCTCTTGGTATTTATGCCCTTGTGTACCCCTTCTCATATTAGATGGGGCCCATCAGTGTAACTAAAAGAACATTGTAGAAATGATGAAGCATGTCTTCTGAGGCTTGGTCATAAAGACATTGTGGCTTCTTTCTCGCTCTTTCTTGCAACATTTGCTCTAGGGAAAGCCTGCAGCTATGTCATGAGGACCCTCAACAGCCCTATGCAGAGGACCCTGTTGCATGAAAGATGCCTTCTGCCAACAACCAGCCCCAATTTGCCAGGCATGTGAACTAGCTAAACTGAAAGCAGATCTCCAGCCCCAATCAAGTCTTCAGATGACAGCAACCTCAGTCAATATACTGACTATAACCTTATAAGAGACCCTGAACCAGAACCATCTAACTAAGCCACTCTCAAACTCTACCCAACAGAAACTGCGAAATAATAAATGTTTATTGTTATTTTAGATCACTAAATTTGGGAGTTATACAGCAATTATATAACCAATATTCCAACTAAAGCTGAAATGCCTCCTGCATTTCCTCCCTCAGTGGCCTATAGTACAATCCAAGTTCAGCCAAAAATAATGAGAACCTTGTTTAAGTTAGTGTCAAGAAATGAATAGATTATACAGACATTTAAAAATATGGCCGGGCACAGTGGCTCATGCCTGTAATCCCAGGACTTTGGGAGGCCAAGGCGGGAAGATCACAAGGTCAGGAGTTCAAGACCAGCCTGACCAGCATGGTGAAACCCCGTCTCTACTAAAAAAAGAAAAAAAACAAGACATTTAAAAAGTATTTGATAGAACTTGGTGATAGGAGGTGGGGTAGTTAGGGACCAGCAGGAACTTAGAATGAGAAGCTCATTCAGTTGGGCTAATGTTTTACTGAGCTCAATTCCAAAAGGAAGGAAAGAAGAATCTAGCCAAATAACCTTTAATGGACTAAGTCTTCTTTCATAAGCCAGTTTGCACAACTTCTTCACAGGAATCAGATTTTAAATATCATGATTGAAGAGAAAAAACAGCAAGAGGAGGTTACCTTTATGATGGAATGACACTAATCTTTCATGCTTTCATAGTTCTTGAGATTTCCTTCATATGCATTATCTTATTTGAGGTTCACAATAAAACTGTGTATTGGCTAAGCCAGTTTTTATGAAAATATAAGCAATGAGAAAAAGTAAGATAGTGTATCAGTTAGTAGATTTTTTATTGACATTGTGACAGAGGACACAACTTAAACTGGCTTAAGCTAAAAACAAAAAATAAAAAGTGTTTTGTGGCCAGGTGCAATGGCTCATGCCTGTAATCCCAGCACTTTGGGAGGCCAAGGTGGGTGGATCACAAGGTCAGGAGCTCGAGACCAGCCTGACCAACATGGTGAAACCCTGTCTCTACTAAAGATATAAAAATTAGCCGGTCATGGTGGCATGCACCTGTAATCCCAGCTACTCGGGAGGCTGAGGCAGGAGAATCACTTGTGAACCTGGGAGGTGGAGGTTGCAGTGAGCAGAGATTGTGCCACTGCACTCCAGCATGGGTGATAGAGTGAGACTCTGTCTCAAAATAAAAGGGGGAGTGGGGTTTGTTTCTAAAGGTAGAAGAACAGATACAGCTTCAGGACAGTGTGATTCAACCCTCAACAAAGCCACCAGGATCCATTTCTTGGCTTTGCTTCATTGCTTCTTGTAGGCTGGCTCATTCTCAGGCTGTATGTGGTATGGTTCAGTGGCTTTAGGCTCCAAGCATGACAACACCCAACACTCAGACTGATGGAGCAAGTCTCTTCAGGCAGCGTGTAGGAAAGTCCTGAAATTCACTCTGATTGGCTGCCCATCTCTGAATCAACCACATAATCTAGGGAAATAGGAACTGCTGATGGGTCAGGGTCAGTTCACATGCTTTACACCTGGAAGGGTCAGGATCAGTTCACATGCTTCACACCTGGAGATGAGAAGCCATCAACTCCATCCCGAAGCTCACTGGCTGTGACTAGAAGAGACATAGTTCTTAGAGTAAAATCAGAGTAGGGTTATCAAAGCAAGCAGTTCCAGATGCTAGATGATGAAAATCCAGTAACTGCACAGTAAAAATATTATATGTTAAATTTGGGACCATCTGCCTGATGGACAGTCATGACTAAGAAAAAAAAGTTGTTAGGTCTAAATTTAAAAATTGAGACAAAGAAAGTACCTGAGCTAGAATTAGAACCCTGACTACCTGAGTATTAGATCAGTTAGTACCACTTCTACTCTGCTGCTGCTGAGGGGGGAGGTTAACAGTCACTCAGCTTGTAGACAGTGGATGGTTTCCCTCCCTCTACCTTCTCATTTCATGGCAGAGCTGAATCATCCTATGTTCTACATCCTGACAGTGGAAGGTTATGATGCCCATATACCGTTGTCCCTGAGTCTTCTATGACTACAGAGATCCCTGAGACTTGTAGAACAGAACCTGAGTGGAAAGGGGGAGGACTGAGGGTGGTTCCCATGAATCAAGCAGCAACCAGGAGCCAAGTAACACCTCCAACCTCAGCAGTGGATCAGAATGCCTAACTAAGCAATGGACATACTGTGCATTTTTCATTAGAGCTGAGACCAACTTCTAGCTTAGAGTCCCATGAAAGGGAAACTTAACCCTAACACCACAGCAGGGAGCACAGTGTCAAGTGGGGACATTGCAGCAGAGTTGCGGCAAAGACTCAAGTGCTATGGGAAGGGTTATTTCCTATGAGGGGTTAAAGGGATTCTCCTTAAGAAGAGGGCTGGGAGAATCTGAGTAAGAGGTGTGGGAAAGCAGCCAAAGAATGATACTTAGTCACAGCATCATAAGAATTCGACTCAGAGTTCTTAAAAGTTTGTCCTAAAATGCCCTGGCTCAGGTAGGTCAGCTTTGAAAGCACCTAAAATACCCCATTTTCTGTCCTATGTTTAAAGACAATTTGAAAGAAAGATCCCTAATTTGGAAACATGTTCTAAGGCTAAATCATTTTTTCAACTGAAAATTATTTTTTTTATGTATTGTTACACTCCATTTTCTATCTTGTTTTTTCTTTTCTTTCTTTTTTTTTTTTTTTTTGAGACAGTCTCGCTCTGTCACCAGGCTGGAGTGTTAGTGGTGTGATCTGGGCTCACTGCAACCTCCGCCTCCCGGGTTCACGCAATTCTCATGCTTCAGTCTTCTGAGTAGCTGGAATTACAGGCACCTACCTCCATGGCCAGTGAATTTTTGTATTTTTAGTAGAGATGGGGTTTTGCCATGTTGGCCAGGCTGGTCTCGAACTTTTGACTTCAGGTGATCTGCCTGCCACGGCCTCCCAAAGTACTGAGATTACAGGCATGAGCCACCACGCCCCAGCCCATTTTCTGAATTTAAGGGGAGCGAATTAATTCTAATACAGAGAGTGGATAAAAGGAACAATTTTTTCATGACTATTTGACTTAACATCATCTTGCTTTACAATGCCCTGGTTTTTATATCTATAAATCAGAAATGATAAGCAACCTGCTTTATAGGAATACAATGAAGATAAGGAGATACAATATAAAAATACATAGTGAGTCAGAAAGACAGGTAACACTATTTAAACCAATGTATTCTTATAATCCTCATTATCACTAATAATGATAGTTATGGTAAAAAGTCTATGTGCAGAAAGAAGAGAAAACAGTAATTTCTAATTTGGGCCAAGATGTATACTGTAGACATGAATTTTTAAAAGATGAGTGGTTAAGACTTAGCATTTGATTCTGTACTTGTTATAAGGGAGCAACTGAGAATTTCTGTCTTTTGGAGTGTGTGTGTGTGTGTGTGTGTGTGTGTGTGTGTAGCATACAGGGAACAAGCAATATTTTGCATTTGAGGTCAAAACTGGAAACTCGAGGAGACGTCAAGTTTTGTTCATTAACTTTCATACCTTTCTAACAATAGCCCCCAGATTAAACCAATCTTCTACTGTCAAATTTGGGGACATTTTCTTTAGCGGATGGTCATAAATCTTGAGAGGAAAACTGCTCACTTCTTTTAAGAATTAATGGTGATTCCTAGGTGGGAGTATGGAGTCATGTATCATACCCCGAAGCATTATGTTTTTCCCAGCAGAGATGCTCAATAGAAGTCTGGAAGCTTTTGTGGCTGCCAGCAATTTCATGGTTACTGTCCGAAGTAGAAAGGGCACATCATCAAATTCTTCCTTCTAATGCAATTTTGTCATCCTGGAATTTGTAATATTTTTCTTATATGGAAAGGGAATATTTTTTTGAGAGTGCACAGTCATGTTAAAGTAAATACCCTGGAGAAATACTTTCAATTAAAATTCAGAAGATTTAAAAATCCAGGCTAGAAAGGATTTCCCTGACCTACAAAACCTAATAAGATTTTTTTTTCCTTTCCATTTTCTCCCTCCTCATTCCCCCTAAGTGTGTGGAGCCGTCCTGCTTTCTTACCTGGTGGCCCCATTTAGCTCTGCCCTCTAGACATTTAAGTCAGAAAATGGCTTTAAGAATGTTTTGAGAAAATTTGACATACTGATCTACTACCAACTCATTGATTTTTTTTTTTTTTTGGAGTGAAAAAGAGAAAGAAACCACAAAAGCAAAGCAATAATAAAATCTTTTAGTCAAGTAAGAAAAATTTGATCAGGAGATATAGAGATAGTGTTTATGGTAACTGAGGGAGTTAACACCAGAAAAGTTTAGAAATCAGAGATTTTGAGGCCTGAAGGGAGGGGAGTGAAACAGGCAGAAAGCCAACCTGGAGCAAGATAGTCTTCTGTTAGAGAGTAGCCCTCTCCTCTGTGGCTCCTGGGGCCCAGCATGCCGTGTCTCATGGTTGGATTACGAGTGCCTAGGTTGCAGAATCTTTTAGTGAGTTTTGCACATTATATATGTAACACATCTATGCAGTTTGAGTACAGGGCCTCAAACCTAGGTACTCAGTTATTTAGAGTTACCATTAGAAAATATTAAATGCCTAAGTATGAAAGAATGAAAATCCCTTCCTCTGTCAATGTATTCTTAGGATTATGGTTTTAAAAAATAGCTGTTCAACTAAAACTAATGAAAACATCCAGGTTAGAACCTAGAAGCAGACATATAATAACTACAATGAATGCAAGAAGATAATAGTGTCCATTAGAGATTATTCTTACTCCAAGGCAGGGCTAGGGCTAGGGAGAGGCAAGAGACGTGTCTAGCTTCAGGTCCTGCAGGCACTAAGCCTGTGCTTGCACAACACTGAGAGTATGTGACTCCCTGCTCTACCCTAGGCCCTGTCCTGTTCAGAGGACATCCTGCCTGGCTCATTGGCAGGGTACCTTGCCCTGTTCCCAGTGCTTTCTTTCACACTTGCAAAATCTGGAGACAAAACAGCCACTGTTGTCAGACTTCTTTGAATTTCCAAACAAACTCCAGAAAGATCATGACAGGACCCAGCATGGGAAGGAAAACAGAGGTGCATTTAGGACAATAAAATTTAACGGCAGAGATGGTTTCATGTTCAATCATCAAAGTACACAGAGAGACTTGCTAAAGTGTCCACTGCTGAGGGTAACAAGTCATGACCTCATTCTCTCTCACACCAGTCTTAGTATATATAAATGCTAAGAATAGCAAACAGGATCTTTTTTATTGGCTTTTCAAGAACAACACTGGCGCCTGGAGGACACCAGTAACCTTCAAGAACTAACAACAATAGGAAGCTTAATGCTGTTGGTGCATAGCTTTCACCATGCATATTTTTAAAATATTTCCAACTTAAAACTATAGATTTAAGAGGCACATGTGCAGGTTTGTTACATGGGTCTGTGGAATGATGCTGAGGTTTTGGATACGATTGATCCCACCTCCCAGATACTGAGCATGGTTGCCAATTGGTAGTTTTTTAACCCTTGTTCTGTCCCCTCCCTCTCCATTCTAGTAGTCCCTTGTGGCTATTGTTGCCATCTTTAGTCTATCAGTAGCCAATAGTTAGCTCCCCCTTATAGGTGAGAACATGCAGTATTTGGTCTTCTGTTCCTGCATTAACTTGCTTAGGATAATGGCCTCCATGCATCCATGTTGTTGCAAAAGACAGGATTTCATTCTTTTAATGGCTGTATAGTACTCCACAGTGAACATATTTTTCTTAGACACTGTTTTCAAAACATCTGGAAAGGTACCACACTTTCATTGTTTGATTCGCTCAATCCCATTCTCCATCTAAATCATTTGTAAACATAGCCTGATAATAAATGATACTTTTACTTTGGATTAATTGATATTATTTGATAAAATCATACAAAGTCAGATTTTTGAGAATGGCACTATGTTAGGAATGTGTTTGGCTGAGTAACAGAAAACCCAACTAAATGACTTTTAGCATAGGGGTTTATTTTTCTCATGTAACAAGATATCCAGACTTGGGCAGTTCCTGGTATAGATTCAGTTCCTTAGTTTTCTTTTCCGTTTTCTCATAAGCGTGACATGGCTGGGTATCTCCAATTACTAAGGCATTATATAAGGCAGAGGGGCAGTGGAAGGAAGGCACACCATGGTTGTCCCCTTTTACAAAGAAAGCGAAAGCTTCCCCAGCAACCCATACCTGCCCATCCTCGTTAAGGGTTGAATTTTGTCCCCGCCAAAAACGGATATGTTTTTCCCAACCCCAGTACCTTTGAATCTGAACTTATTAGGAGATAGTTCTTTACAGAGGTAATCAAATTAAAAGGGAGTCATTAGGGTGGGCCCTAACCCAATATAAAAAAAAGGAAACGTGGACCCAGAGACATGCATACTAGGAGAGAGCCATGTGACTAGGAAGCATGCATCTACAAGCCAGAGAGAGAGGCCTAGAATAGCTCTTTCTCCTATATCCCTCAGAAAGCACCCATCTTATAAACATCTTGATTTCAGACTTCTAGCCTCCAGAACTATGGGACAATACATTGCCTTTCTGGAAGCCACCCAGGTTGTGGTACTTTGTAATGGCAGCCCTAGAAAACCAATGCATACTAGAAGACCTGTTTTCATATGTTATTAGTGAGAACTGCGCCCCGGGCATCCCTAAATACAAGGGAGGCTGAGCAAATATTTATTTAGCTGAACATACTTCAGTCAGAGCATTAGGATTCTGGTAGCAAAGAAAAAAAGTGGGGAAGGGTGTAAATAATCAAGAGGATTTTCCACCAGGGAGAAAATGCTTGCACTTAATGAGTGGCCATAGGATGGGTAGCTCTCCCTCTAACACTAATTAGATTTGAAGTAACAGCACATTGGAGATAAAGTTATGCAGTGGAAAGAGTGCAAGGGATGTGGGAACTAGCACTCAGGTAGCCACAGCTTGCTATGTGGTTTCACACAACTTGCTTTAACCTCCAAGCCTCAGCTTTTTTATCTGATAAATGGGAATCATAAACTATGCTCTTAGCATTTTAATGCTAGCAACATTGTAGAGTTGCTGTGAGAACCAAATAAAATAGCCGATAGGAAAGTACTTTGAACAGATAATAGTCTATTCAGATGTAAAAGAATAATTAAGGAGGAGATGTTTCCTTTTCTATGTCTCGGGAATGAAGGAAAGTTGGAACAAAGGAGATTTCTCTTGGAAATTAGAGTAAATGAATAGTGGAATGGCAATTCCTCTAAATCTAACTCTTATCCATAAGAAAGAACCATTTAATAGTGGAAGTCAAACCAAAAGAAACGACTCCACTACTTCTGAGTAAATAGCAGTCAGGTGGTGGGTGTGGCCTGATGGAAATGGCCCTAGGCTTCTGAAGGTCATTTACAGCAGCAGTCCTTGGCACATATCAAAGCTTCTCTAACTTTAAAGTGCGCACAAATTGCCTGGGGATTTGTTAAAATGCATATTGCAGTTTAGTAGGCCTGGGTGGGCCCTCCAATCTGCGTCTCTAGCAAACTCTCAGGTGTTGTCAATGCTACTGGTCTGAGGCCCACACTTAGGATAGCAAGGTCTACATCATGGAAAGGGAAGATGACCTGGGAGGGATAGAAAGTTTTCAAAACTGAAATACTGACAACATATTGGGGAAGGACCCTATTGAGGACACACTATACACTGAAATCCCCTCCTGGGTCAGGTTGTGTTTTAATTTTTGACATCATTTCTTAGCAAAATTCTAGGACTAATTATTAAAC
Source organism: Cacajao melanocephalus (assembly GCA_963573385.1). Taxonomy (NCBI): domain Eukaryota; kingdom Metazoa; phylum Chordata; class Mammalia; order Primates; family Pitheciidae; genus Cacajao; species Cacajao melanocephalus. The sequence goes on from CAUYLG010035128.1 coordinate 199,872, forward strand.
CAATAGCATATATGGACTTAGAAAGGGAAGCCACAATCCCCAGGAACCAGGACCTATGGCCCAAGTTGAAGTCAGACCAAATAGCGCAATGTCCTTGCTTGAGAGATGACTCAGGCAGAGGCAAAAGGATTGTGAACTTTATATATCTAAGCAAAGTAGCCAATGAAACTTTCAAGATATCTTGATGGATAAAATGATGAGATGTGGAATGTATGATACATTATTCCATTGGCTTTATAGGTCCCCCTAAAGAGATTCTGATGGACTCAACTTGAGGGCAGTTTTTAAAAGGGTTCATCATTCTAGTGTTGTCTGTCTGTATTGCCCTCTGAGATCTGATGGGGTAAGGCAAAGGATATCAACTAAGCTTGCAGGATTTGGAGTCACCTCGCCTGGCCCTATATCATTTAAATGTTGTGTGGCCCAGGACCAGTTACTTAATATCTCTGTGCTGCAGTTTTCTTGTACAATAGGCATCTGATTAGTAGTGATATTCAGTATGAGCTTGAAATAATGTATGTAAAGCATTCAGAACAGTGCCTGGCACATAGCAAACTTTATATATGTTAGCTGTTATTATCAGGCCTATCCAATTTATAGGTGATATGGAATTGAGAAAGATAGCAAATGTTTTAGACCATAAAGTCAAGAATCTAAAAAACATTTTGACAGAAAGGAAATGATTTTGTGTACTTTAATAAGTACATATAAAGGTCCTATCTTAGGGTAAAATAGCAAGAATGAGAAAGGCCTATTGTTATAGTAGCACATGTAAAATGATGACCTATAGGTTTTTAGTTTATTACACATTTAATATAAGTTAACCATGAGATGCACTTACAAAACAAAATGAGATTTAGTTGACTTGATAGGAAGTTAGTATTGGAAACAAAGGAAAATAGAACCTACCTCTGCCTCTGCACTAGTTGGACCACACTTGAAATAATAGATTTCCTTCTAGTATTCCTCATAGCAGCCACTGAAAATTGATAATTGCCTTCATGTTCTTTAAGGGCTGGTATATGAAAAGGAAAGAGATAAGACAAAACATGCCCAATATGAAGAAATTAGAGGTCTGCTGGACTACAGCTCAGTCTTAGAAAGAAATGACTATGAGCCACCTGGAAATGGAATGGCGCATGGGGGCTCCTGCTTACCTGAGTGCTTAAGCTGGCAGGATAATTCCTGGTGAAGGAGGATGTTACCAAGCAGACCAACAAGTAGTCATCCTTACCGCTTTGAGGAAAGGGTAGGTACTCATGCAGAAGTCATATGTTGGTGGCCCATTGGCCAAATTTGGTCTGCTATTGTGTATTTTTTTTGTTGTTCTTTGTGCAATATATATATATATGTGTGTATATATGTGTATGTATATATTTTTGGTATATCTGGATGCCTTGTCAAAATTTAAAAATCAGGAGATTCAGAAAAAAATTCTTTTTCTTTTTTTCTTTGAAAGATAAGCTGATCTAGTAGAACATGGCAGATCTGTATCATCACAGATGGCTGGAGTTGAGCAGTAGCCACCTTCTTTAAACGGCATGTGCCTTCTCCATTATCCACCATCCTCACCTGGCTCACCTTACTCATTGAGGTTACCTGTCTGGTCCATACGCATTTGAGTTTGTGATTCACATGCTAGCCTCTAGGGCCTTCCCTTATCCTGAGGATCTAGATATTTCCTTAGTTTTGTCCTGTAAACATTATGAAAAATTAGTTAAATATATGGAAGAGTGGGTAAAATTAATATATGTATAGAGACTGGGGATGTGTTACAGAATAACTGCAAGTTTTAGAAAACACTGACGTAGCAAATGTTTAAAGATAGGTTTATGTTAAGAAGCAAAAATCATTAAAATTTTTATTTGAATTTTGGTTGCAATCTACATGTTTTAAATATATATGGTTCTTGCTGATATCTCCCTAATCTTTGAACCCATTCCATTCTTCATAAGTCATCACAGATTCCTGGATTGTATTGATGGATGGATGGACAAATAGAAGTCATGCAGGAAGGATGGAGAATATAGAGAAAAATGTAACCAAATGAGTACTATTGCTTCTTTCTATGGCATATAATCATGTGATAAGTGTTTATTAACTATTTATTCTCTGTCAAGTATGGTGTCAGGTTTTAGGGGATGCCAAAAAGGAGTAAAAACACAGACATGTTCTGAGGACCTTATTACTTTTGCCCTTATTGTTAGTTTTAGCTTAGAAGTTAGGACTCTAAAATTTGACATCCAGGCTCATTGAGTTCAAATCCAGGATCTACTCCTTCTATGCTCTGTAATTTTGAGCAATTTACTTAACCGCTTAATAAAATAAGGATGATGCCAATAATATCTATTTCCTGATGTTGTTTGGAGGATTACATGAGAGAATCATGTAAGCGCATTTAGTACAGCACTCAGTGTTTAGTGAGATTTAAACAAATTATTCTAAATTAGCTTCTTTCAAATACCTGTAGTAGGAACATCAAAATGAGAAAAGAAGTTTCACTTGTGTGGATACATACACATACACACACACCCCCGCCTCACTCAAAACTGGTCTTAACTTTCACACTTCTCTTCCCCTTTATTTGCTGCCTCCTCCTCCTCTTTTCCCTATGACTTTACAGTTAATTTTTAAACAATTTATCATAAACTTTTTAAACATATAGAAATGTTGAAACAGTTTTCCAGTAAACAACCATAAATAGGTGAGATTCTGTGCTCTAGGGGCATTGATTCACACTAAGCAAATTTGCAAGGAACTAATGGATAAATAACAACATTGCTTGATCAGTGTTTAATGGGAGACACAGCTAGAATAACAATGAATACCTATTATATTTGTTTCTCCCTTATCCTCTGGTACTTGACTTCTGCTTTTATTTAATACTACATTTTTTGTATGATAGTTCCCGTATTTTATTGTATTTGTTCATACTTCCTCTCTGGAATAGAAGAAATAAGAAACAAGTATGTAAATAAAGAAAAATAGATACTATGAGTTTACAAAGAGAAATCTCATGTAAGTCAGTTCATTCAAAAGAGGAAATCACAGATTGGAAGGTTGCTATGGTAAAGACAAATCAAAAAGGGGAAATCGAAGGTTGCCAAATACTTAGTAAAGCTACTAAAGTAGATCTGTTTTCATTCTAAATTATCTTTAAAGGTCAATTAGGACAACAGTTATCCCAGGGCAGTGTGGAAGAAAGTTATATTTAACCAATCCTTACTCTCTAGCTTTCATTTGACTAATGCTGTTACTAGTTCACAAAAAAGTCTTACTGTATCGCCTTTTGAAATGTTATAATATTCAAGATTATAGTTTCTCTTAAAATATAATGAATGTAACAGTAACTGTTTCCTAATAGATTGAGAAGTGTCTTAAATTCTCAAAAATATGTTATCTGTAAATCCTTCTGTAAAGTGGGTTCTTTGGGAATGCCTCATGTACTTTGGGTAGATCTTGGCAATTATGAAAACTTTTCTAGGAGCCTTAGAACTTCTAAGCACGTTTCAAGCATTTTTTATATAATTTGAGCTAATACCATCTCCTCCTGTTCAGGCCAACCTGACAGAATACAGCACAACAATATGGTGTCCAAACAATACTAGAGAAAGTAATATTATTTTTAAATTTTAAAGATATTTTGTATGTTCTTCAATAAATTGTTTTTTAAAATAATAGTTTTGAACATGTAGAAAGGACAAAACAAAAGGGATTTATTTAACATGAATATTCTTCAAAGATGAAAATTGATATCGCAGAAAAGCAAAGGATTGGTTTATGCGTGGCACAAGGAGAGCTGGGTGGAATTTCACATTTGTACAAATTGGGTAAGAGGAGTAATCCTATGAGTTATACTGCCTTTTGGTCTTCATCAAATGAGATTGCACTGGCTTCCCGAATAATGACCAAACAGAAACAGAGCAGCTAAGGGCATGCCTTCCACGATGCCCAGTTTGGGAGAAGCCAGAATGAAATGACCCAGTATAAAGCATGACCACATTTGCTTCAAACAATCTTTGAGCATTGCAAAGCGGGAGGAGGAGATGAGAGGAGAGAATTGTGAAGCATGCTGAGGTGGGTTTTGAAGCATTATTTCTTCCACTCAGATGGCACAAATGGAGGGTTTTAAAGCATGTGGTAACTTACTCCTGAGAAGAGCAGGGACCAGTATTAAAAAGTATGACTCAGCTGACTTTTCAAAGCATTCAAATAAGCATCCTTCTGGTAAAGAAAATTTAGTCAGATTCAAATGAGAGGCTACTCAGAAAAACAACACAACAACAACAACAAACCTGCTTCTGACATTATTAATTTTCCAGACTACTCAGATCTATCATATACATAAAAACTCATCACTGAGCACTTGTGGAACAGGTATCTCTCACTTAAAGAAATGATCATTGTCAGCAAAGTTTGCAGTACAGAGACTTTTTCAAATCAATCTTATTCTGTCATTGATTTCCATTACAAAATCCAAGATGCATTCTGCTGTTAAATCCCAAGCCCTTTGGAAATGGCACTTTTAAAAGAAAAATGATAATATTCTGATAAAACATTGAGAGTGATATTTAACATATTAATAATTACACTGTGTTGTATTCAACATGTCACAACAAAAAATGCTCAGGATGAAACACAACACCATCTTACAAATTGTGCCTCACATGCCACAAAAGCTAAGAATCCCTAAAACAGTAGCAACTTGATTTCTCACTGGCTTCACAACTATCTGGGCATTTGTGTCATTGTACAGCAAAATTCTTTTTATTATTTTAAATTTTTTTTTTCTCACTTCCTACTGGCTTCTTTTCCAAAATCTTTGTTCAGAGACCCCTGAATAGCTTGTGATGCTGTTCCTAGATGGGGAAAATCAGCCAATTAGGTTCAATTATAGCAGCTTATCTTAGTGCTTGCTGGAATCTCCCTATCATTGAGGAACTGGGCATCTCCTGAAAGCAATGTTGCAAAAGGAAGCAGTAGATGTGATGAAGGTTGGATTAGACACTTCAAATGCGTTTTCTAACTTCTGAGACACAGTACCACTCTCTCAGACATTGATATTGGTAATACGTCTGTGTTTACCATTTTATTTTCAACCCAAGTGCTTTGCATAATATATGTTAAATGACTGAATGCTTTACATAATATATGTTGAATGACTGATTGAATTCAAATGATGATTTTATTCTTATAGAGGATACTGACACTTTTAGGTGCCGATAGCTCAAGCTAGAAAAGTGACTACTGATACTTATCTCCACAGGCCATGTAACACAGGTGATGACATTCAAAGTCCAACATTCTAAGGTTTGGGCAGGGCATTCTTGACAGTGAACTTTCGCTGGATTTGTAAATACCTTATTTTATCATGATAATAAATGAATTTTTGTTAAGCAATAGATCACTTGAGTTAGAAGGAAGAAGCAGAGTGTCTCCTAGGCCACGTGCCCATAACTCACCATCTACCAGGCTCCTCTTTTACCCATTTTGTATGACCCACTGCAATGTAAAATGCAACATTCAGGGTTGGCTTTGGCATTTTATTTAAAAATAAATGTTTCGTTAAATGATAATATACCCACAGAATTCTGAAAAGCTAGTAGCAAGATTGGGATGTCTTCTGAAGAAGGTAATAAGAGTTCTTGGTTAATTCACCGAGACCATTTTTTAAAGCCCATCATGTCTAGAAATCTCAATATGTTAGTGTCTCAAAATTGAACAAACCAACTCACAAAAAAACACACATATTAACTAAAATGTCGTTGGAGAAATTGACAATAGCAACTAGTACTCTCACAGTGACCAGGCTCCTGTGGTTGTAACCAGTACATTTTTTCCCTGTAGGCAGAACAAGTGGGAAGTCAAATTACGAGCAGAAAGTGAGCACAGAATGAAAACAGAGAGATGTATTTTCAAGAAATATTTTTATCAAGGACACCAGAGGCCTGATGAGACTACCATTTCTTTTTCCTCAATCATGAAACAACTCTCACAAGTGGCCACATACACCTTCTCGTGTTCTTCCAAATTTAAACCATGTTTCTCAGGCAGTCTTGTTTACCAACCTCCACCCCCTGACACTCATGTTTTCTATGACACAACCCAAGTTCACACGTTCCTCCACTGTAGTAAGATTGTGAAGGGAAGAAAAAGTCAGTACATTAAAATACTTATTAATGATAGGACCACTTATAAGTTAGTCCCCCACTCAAACATCCCTTCTTAACACAAATCTTCTCTCCCGCTCCCATAGTGGAAAACATTTACAATACAATGCAATATATTCAATTATATTGCAAAGCGAAATTGCAAATTGTGCCAAAAGTATAAGATTTTATGATGTCAATGTAAGTGAGGTTGGTAAGGCCACCAGCAAATAGAGATTTGTAGAGTTAAACTAACAAATGAAGGTAAAATCAATAGGGAGGGTGACTATACTGCTGCTTCAGAAGAGAACACTTGGAATACAAAAAATTAATTGAGACCCTTGGGGAAACTGATGAAACCCTCTAGCATTTTTACAAAATAACTCTCTTTTTGATTATCTTGTAAAAGTCAAATATGAAATAAGGCATGCTGTAAGATGTGTTAGGGAGACAAAGTAATAACTTTTCCTCCCTTATTGCAAGGTTTTTGGCTGACACTCCTATAACAAAAGACAGGTTAACAAGAGAAAAGTATCACAAATTTATTTAATCAAAGTTTTACATGACATGTGAGCCTTAAAAAATGAAGACACAATGACTGAGGGAAAACTGTATTTTAATGCTTAGGTGTGATGAAGGATGAACAGTCATGTTGAAGCAGGATTGAATAAAAAGGAGGTATGGCCCAATGGTAATAAACAGGAAACGTAGCAAGGCCTGTTTGTTCAGATTCTCTTTGGCCTCTAGGGAGGGGAAGAACACCTGTCACATGAAGGTCTTCAGGGCAAGAAGGTCAGAGATTGACCTTCTTAGGTTTTATGGCTTGCTTTGAGGGAGATAAATTTTAGTTTCTATGATCTGTTTCAGGGGAGAAAATGGGAGTAGGGGAAGGTCACAGAGAACGTCCTGCTGTAGGGGCTCTCCCAATCTCTTTTGGCTCAAAATACACAGCATGTCAAGGTACCATACATGTTGGGGTATTGTGTTCTGAGCCCCAACAGGTGCTTTACATTTTGTAGGAAAATTAAACGAACAATAACTTTCTTGATTTATTCATTGTACAATTAGCACACAGTTGTACTTACAACATAAATATTGTTAAATACAGCCATTCTTTGAAAATATTGCTGAGTTTGGTTCCAGCCCACTGCAATAAAGTAAATATCACAATAAAGTGGGTTATGCAAGTTTTTTGTTTCCCAGTGCATATAAGAGTTGTTCACCCTATACTCTAGTCTAAAGTGTGCAATAGCATTGTGTCTAGAAAGAACAATGTATATACCTTAATTTTAAAATATTTTGCTACTAAAAAGTGGTAACTATCATCTGAGCCTTCAGCAAGTCGTCATCTTTTTCCTGATGGAAGGTCTTTCCTCAATGTCGATGGCTGCTGACTGATCAGAGTGGGCTGCTGAAGGCTGCAGTGGCTGTGGCAATTTCTCAGAAAAAGACAACAATACATTTTGTCACATTGATGCTTCCTTTCATGAAAGGTTTCTGTAGCATGCAGTGCTGTTTAATAGCATGTTACCCAAAGCACGGCTTCTTTCAAAATTAAATGTCAATCCTCTTAAACCCTGGGACTACCTTCTCAACTCATTTTATGTATAATAATGTTCTAAATAGTTTGTTTTCATTTCATATGTCATAGATCTTCACCAGTAGATTCCACCTCAGAAAAAAACTTTCTTTTCTAATCCATAAGAAGCAACTCCTCATCCATTTAAGTTTTATCATAAGATTGCAGCAATTTTGTCACCTCTTTAGGCTCTATTTCTAGTTCTCTTGCTATTCCCAGCATTTCTGCAGTTACTTTCTCCACTGAAGTCTTGAATCCCGCAAAGGCATCCAGAAGGGTTGGAATCAACTTCTTCTAAACTCCTGTTAATGTTGATATTCTAACCTTTTCAACAAATGAATCACACAGTATAGCAGAAAATCACTATCTATGGCAATTATAGTCTTATGAAATGTATTTCTTCAACAATGAGATTTAAAAGCTGAAATTACTCCTTGATCCACAGGCTGCATAATGGTTGCTGTGTTAGCAGGCATGACAACAACATGTACAACTCCTTATTCATCTCCATTAGAGCTCTTGGATGACCAGGTGCATTGTCAATGAGCAGTAACATTTTGAAAGGAATCTTTTTTCCTAACCAGTAGGTCTCAACAGTGAGCTTAAAATATTCAGTAAACCATCATATAAACAGATGTGCTGTCATCTAGGCTTTGTTCTTCTATTTATAGAACACAGGCAGAGTAGATTTAGTATAATTCTTAAGGGCCCTACAACTTTCAAAATGCTAAATGAGCATTGTCTTCAACTTAAAGGAACCAGGTACATTAGACTCTAATCAGAGAATCAGCCTGTTCTTTGAAGTTTTGAACCCAGGCACTGCTTTCTTCCTCTAGCTATGAAAGTTCTAGAGAGCATCTTCTTTCACTAGAAGGCTGCTTCATCTACCCTTACCAATGATCTTAGCTCAGTTTCCTTGGGATAACTTGCTGCAGCTTCTACATTAGCACTTACTCCTTCCCTTGTACTTTGTTATGGAGACGACTTTTCCCCTTAAACCTCATAAACCAACCTCTGCTGTCTTCCAACTTTTCTTCTGCAACTTCCTCACCTTTCTCATCCTTCATAACATTGAAGAGAGTCAGGGTTTTGCTCTGGATTAGGTTTTAGCTTAAAAGAATGTTGTTGCTGGTTTGATCTTCTATCCATATCACTAAAACTTTCTCCATATCAGCAATAAAGCTGTTTTGCTTTCTTACCATCTGTGTGTTTATTGGAGTAGCATTTTTAATTTCCTTCGATAACTTTTTCTTTGCGTTCACAGAGTGGCCAACTGTTCGGTGCAAAGGTCTAGCTTTTGGTCTATTTTGTTTTTTATATACCTTCTTCACTAAGCTTAATTATGTCTAGATTTTGATTTAAAAAGATATGTCACTCGTCCTTTCACTTGCACACTTAGAGGCCATCGTGGGGTTATTAATTGGCCTAATTTAATATTGTTGTGTCTCAAGGAATAGGGAGGCCAGAGTAGAGGGAGAGAGGGGAAGAGCCAGCTGGTGGAGTAATCAGTGCATGCACACACACACACACACACACACACTAGTTATTAAGTTCTACGTCTTATTTGGGCACAGTTTATGGTGCCTCAAAACAATGACAACAGTATAACCAAAGATAACTGATCACAGATCACCATATCGGATATAATAACAAAAAAGTTTGAACTATTGGGAGAATTACCAAAATGTTACACAGAGACATAAAGTGGGTAATGCTGTTGGGAAAATGGTGCTAATAGACTTGTCCCGAGCAGAGTTGCCACAAACCTTCAATTTATATAAAAAAAAGTAGTATCTGCAAGGCACAATAAAGCTATGTGCATTAGAATGAGGTGTGTCCATATAGGACAGAATAAATGTACTTTAATAACACTGAGTTTTATTTTCAAATAAAGTCTGAAGCAAACCTTTCTTCACTAATTGCTCTGAAATTTGGTCCCTGTTTAAAGTAGATTTACTTTGAGGAGTACTAATCACAATGGGATAATAAGGACTTCCTATACTAATGAAGCAGAACTTTACTGGTGGAAACAGCCTGGTGCCTTGATTGTGTCTATTTACATATTAATTTTTTACTATGTTATTCTTAAAATATCCTCATTTATTTCTAAGCTCTCCTGGGCAGGGCGATAATTTTTTATTTACTCTTGGCTGTTTCCTATAGGATTAACTTCCAAAGGGTGACATTATCAAAAGTAAAATGAGTACCTCCGAAGATGATAATTGTGGAGAAGACAGATTTTGGAGTCAATTTGGAGGCAGACCTATATTCCAGTCTGCTTTTACCACTTACTAGACACATGGTAGTAAGCAAATTACATGTACTCTCTCAACTTCAGTATCTTCATCTATAAAAATGGAGCACTAATAGCTCCCTCACAGGACTGTGGAGATCAGAGGCAAGTATGTGTAAAATGCCAGGTACAAAGAAGGTAATCAATAGGTGGTGGTTACAACAGTGCAGTTTATTTGGTTTGCTCAACTGCCAAAATTCTCTTGTGATCTTAATTTGTTGATTACTTTGTACATTTAGATACCTTGCATGTGTTTTGCAATGTGAACCTTGGGTCACTAGGCTATAAAAAGTAGCTAAATATAACTATATTGAAAATGTGCCTTTCAGAATGTCTTGCTACATAAATCTCTTAGAATGAATCTAAAATATTCTACAAAGCTTGGAGAAAAGATCATAATGAGGTTTGCAGGATTTGCTTTGTAAAATTTTGGTTGAGTCATTTTGTAAGTCAGATGGCTGATAGTTACACAGGAAAAGTCTCAGTGGAAGCCCCCTCCTCTGACCCCACCCAAGCAATTTTTATAAAAATATATTGACTTAAAGCTGAGGACCCCATTTTTCACCATACACAGCTTAGTGCAGAACAGTGTTGGGAGTCAGATGCTCTTGGATTTGAACTCCTGCTTGACCACTTCCAGGCTGTGAGACCTTGACCAACTTACTTAGTCAAGGTATTGACTAAGCTTGGAAATAGTAAGTTGGTAAATCGAGTATCTTCATCCATAAAGTTGGGGATTATAAAAGTACATACCTTGGGGCTGCCCTGAAGATTAAATGCGACATTGCATATAAAATGTTTATGTACATACAGCACAAAGTGCTTAATAAATGGTAACTGTTATTTGTAAAATCTTCAAACTCAGGTTAACCGATACGTCCTATTTTATTCAAAAAATGGTTACAATATAACACACAAAATAAATTCACTTGAGTCTCAAGTACTAAATTGTTTGGTTGGTCTTGCCTCACCTTTTGCCTTTAGTTTTCTATACCCAAGTTCCTTTCCTTCTCCTATCATTCATGAACATGTTTTTTTGCCCTGGTTTCTCAATGGCTCCTGCCCATCCCCCCAATTGAAATAGCATGGGGGTCAGGGGAGAGCATGGAGAAGGGGAGACCGTTTAACAAACTAGCAAAGGGTTTCTACCTTTGCTCCATTTTCAAGATTCTATTAATAGTATATTCTCCTAAGGATCCCATTAGTTTATGTAGCTGAGGTCGGGAGACAATGATAGCTAATACTTAGTATTCATCTAATAGTGTCAGATACCATGCTAGGTGAGTTACCAAAGATACTTTGACTCTTCATAAAAATCAGACAAGGCGGATACCACTATTTCTGTTTCTGAGATGGGTAGGTAGAAGTTCTGACCCAGTAATTCGCTCAAAGTCATGCAGCTAGTTAGCTGGCAGCATCCTCGCACATCTAATTGCAGATGCATCTGCATCTACATTAGAGTAAATGTACCAATTATACTCATGCAATGAACGCTATGAATCTGGCCAACAGAATTCCAGACACCAACAAGTAAATAAATCAGGCTTTCCTCAGTCCCAGTAATTCCTGTTTTAATATTCCGTGGCAAATACTGAAGTCCAATCTGTGCTTGTTTCATAGAGTAGTATCTTTCAAATATTGTGATATCGAGTCCCACATAGTCGAAGGGAGGGAAAGGCAAGGAGGGTGATTAAGGTGAAGTGTTTCTTCCATTACTGGTAGAATGAAGTTTCTCATCTCTTAAGCACTGAATTCTGCAATCATTCCAAAAGTGGAAGCTCAGCTCACAGTGCATTTTGGAGAAGCTTAAACCACCCTACCCATTTAAGGTCAAGCAAACAATTGGTCAATCCTAACGTGTGTTGTTCAGGGTTTTCATCTCAGATATAACAGATCTCTATATGTCTACATTCCAGCTCCAGAAAACAGAGTTCCTCCTCTCACCATCGCAGCTCTGCAGACACCTCGCTGGAGACCCCATGGTGAGCCTCACGTAAAGGCCCCCTCGCAAGCTGCCGGCTACAGCTTCCGCCCCACGTCTACCTGGCCTCCTTCTAGCCTCTTTAACGCACACTGGAGCGACAGACCCCTTGCAGTCAACTCTAGTAGCCGGACTCCGGCCGGGTCTCCAGCTCGAGGTCAGGAGGCGGCGCAGGAGGGCGGTGGCAGCGCCCGCGGGGCGGGGCGGGGACTGCGCGCAGGCGGGGGGGGCGGGGGCAGGCCGCGGTCTCGCGCTGCTCCCCTTTGTTCTCTCCTATTGTGTGGCACTTCCTCCTCAGGAGCTTCTTCTCTGCACCCTGGCAGCCTGTGGGGAGTTCGGAAAGGGGCCCTGGGTGCCTTTTCTGCTTGCTTTTGAGTACGTGAGGACCTCCCCGGCGCAGCCTCCTGCGGGTCCCTGCCCCGTGCCCAAGCGGAGGCGGGGTGGCCAGTATCCTTACTTCCCGCCCCGTGCCCTCGGCGGCTTCGCCGCGGCCCCCTCCAGGAGGCGTCCTGACCCCGCACTCCGGACTTTCACCTCCCGACCGCCCGCCTCAGTAACGCGCGACCCCTTTCCTCTTGAGGGGCGCGGGCTCCGGATGCGCCAGGCTCCGCCAGGCACCTAGGCGAGGGTCGGAGGCCGGCGACTAGACCGAGCCCAGCCACCCCGGCGTCCCGGGAGCTGGCGCGAGTGTCGCCGCGACCCCCCCCAGGTCCCTTGCGCTCGCGCTTCCCGGCCGCCGTGCGGCCGCCTCAGCCCCCTTATATAGCCCTCTAAAAATAGCTCGCCTCGCACCGCCTTGTAAGGCAGCAGGGAGATCCGTAGCGCGCCAATCCGCGCCCGCCGTCGGGGGCAAGCCCCGCCCCGGGCCCCGCTCCGGGCTCCCCATTGGTCCTCAGTGACTTCATGAGCCCCCTGTTTACCTTACATGGTCACACGCGGCCTAATGGACGCCCTCCTCCGAGATCCCACGGCTGCGCGGAGAACCGGGCGGAGGGAGGGAGTTTGGGGAGGGGGAAGAGCAGGAGGAGGAGAAAAGGGAGGGGGAGACTACAAACTAGCATGGATGGGGTGGGGGGTGGGGAGGGGAAGGGAAGCGGGGGGGAGAGAAGCGATCGCGAGAGAAAAAAATGCAACCTCCCAAAATAAAGAGCAAAGATTGCATTAGGAGCGAACAGCGCTGCAGAAATAGATGGCAGCTTCGTGTCAGTGAGTTTGCATCCCCCTTCCTGATCCACGAGCTGGAGTGATTAGAGCCCTGGAAGGGAATTGTTACTCCCGTGGAGAAGTCCCCTTTTCCTGGCAGTCGTCTGCACTGTACACGCTGGATGCCTCTCTCCATCCACCCCACTCACTCGCTCCTCTCTCACCTCCTCTCTCCCTCTCCTGCATTGATTTTTTTTTTTCTTTTTAGTTGACTGAAACAAAACAAAACAAAAGGGCCACTGGATGTCTGCCTTCTTGGGGGGTGAGCCAGACAGACTGACAAACAAACAGCCCCAACTGTGTTCGGGGGAGGGTTTCGCCTCCCGTTTTGCCCGGCAGCAGCAGCATGGACGTGTTGGCTAGTTATAGTATATTCCAGGAGCTACAACTTGTCCACGATACCGGCTACTTCTCAGCTTTGCCATCCCTGGAGGAGACCTGGCAGCAGGTGAATGATTTAAATTACTTGTGTAAATCGTGTGGTGGCGGCGGAGACGTAGGGGCTGCGTTGGTGTGGGCTCTGGGTTGAAATTTTTGTTTGTTTGTTTGATTTTTTTTTTCTTCCTTTTTGGCTGTCTGTTGTTGAAAATGTTTTCTGAAACAGTCATCTGCGCTTACCTCTCCACCCACCCCTAACCTCGTAGTATGCCGAGCTGAGCAGCCGGTCCGAGCTGCCTGCGTTTCAGTCGCCAACACACATCCTTGCGCACACGTTGTCGGGCTCCCTGTCCCCTGTTAGAGACCTGCCGAACTTCTGGGGTTCGGAGGAGCCAGGTGGGAAGGTGGCTTGGGGTGTTAGGAGAGATCGCTGACAGGGACCACGTTCCCGCATGCATGAGCTCTTCCCACTTGGTACCTGAAATCAGGTTCATCTGTTTCAAGTGGTGCTTACGACCGTCGGATGGGGGGTGGGCAGGAGCAAAGCGGAGTGTTTTCTCAGTAATTAGCGAGTGTCAGTAAAGAATAGGATCTTGATTTTGAGATTAGCAGGTAGGCAAAAGAGAGAAGAGCCCAGTGACAAAAGATACTCAGGGAGGACGGGAAGATGTAGCTGTCTGAGGCTGACAATGCATTGTAGGTTTTCCCAGTGTGATGCCTCCAGAAAAAGAACACCCTCTATGTGTGTCCTTGTTTCTCGCTCTCTTTTTTTTTTTTTTGTTTGGGGTCCTTCTCTAGTTAGGCAGCACAGCCTCGGACAAAGGCTGGTGTGTGCTTCCATGCCTCTGACTTTGTCTTAGAGGACTAGTTAACAAACTCCTAGGATGCTGAAGGGCACCGATGCCAAGTTGGCTAGCCGTCCCAGGGAGGATGAAGCGGGGGCTAGTGACAAGTTCACTGGGCTTTGTGAAGTGGAATAAAGAAAGTGCTGGTCAGTGGAAAGTGCTGGCTCTGCTGCGGAAACAGTGGTTTTTTTTCAGCAGCGATTAGGAGCTGCTGAGGGGACATTCTGCAGGAAAGATGGTGGGTGGGGGCGGGGGGACACGGGTATTTAAAAATTCCACAGTGTGCACCATGGAAAGTCCAAGAAGAACGTCCGGATTTGCACATAGGAAGTGTGAACTTGTACAGTCCGTCCTGGAGACACCCGCTTGCCCTTAGGGGGAGGGCTGTGAGAGGCTCGGTGTGTGGCTGCTCGTGTAACTTCTACGCTTAGTGACAGCAGCTTGTTAAGGCTAATGAACGGCTGAATTTCCTCTGCCGGGATCCAAAGCAGGATTTGCCAGCTTGAGGCTGAGATGTAACAGTCTCTGCTTTAGCAAAAGAGGCTTGGCCTTTGGTATAAGGAGCTGAATGGCAAAGCGGATCCTCTAACTGTACCATTACTAGGTTGTTCTCTTCTGGTCAGAGGCTGTGAGTTTTCCTCCAGGTATTGGCCTCTGGTGTCTCTGAGTCCACACATGCATTCCTGTTCAAGGACGCTGGCAGATGCTTGACTCTGTCTCTCTAAACACATACACAGTTCACATATTTTTAGCATAAAGTATTTTTTAAATGTATCCCTTTCCTTATCCTTAACGAGAGTATCTCATGAAGGGTCTCACTGGATCTTTTTCTTCCTTTTCTTCCCAGTGCTAATTAAGTGAAAATGTTGCCTGAATTTCATTTTCTGAAATAGCCTTCATTTCACACTGTCAGCCCACTGGTATGGAATCAGTTGCATATTAACAACTGTCTAGACAGGTTAGAGAAGGGAATCTGTTGATTTAGTCAGCCTGCCCAAGGCAGCCCTTGTTTGTGACTAACTGTGAAGCAGTGTTAGAAGGAAGAAAGTTGGCTTTATTTGTTAGAACGTTCCCTCCTGATGAATCATGCAACTTTGTTTTGGTTCAAGTTTTCAGAGTAGTAAAGCCAGATTTGGAGGAAGGTCTTGACACAGGAAACCTGCTTTTCTAGATCTGGCTAGACCATCCAGGACTAGATCTGCAAAGAAACATCATTGGTTTGACAATTAGAGGATGTATTAGATCTATTGTTTCCTAAGAAGCCATCAATGCTCTTACTTCTCCCCTCCTCCCCCTGCTCCTCTGCCTCCTCCCCCTTCAGGGAAGCTCTAGTTTAGTTTCTACAGGCAAAGGATTTTTCACCCTTCTGAACCCCCTCGTTTCTTGCCTTAACCCTCTCCAGCTGCCAGCCACTCTCGCTTTAAAACCCTTAGCCAACTTATTCAGCGTCATGCTTATAGCCAGTGTTGACGCATAACTTGTGGGGAAGCACTAATAAACAATATATCACTCCAGGGAGCTTTATGCTCTGGACTCTGTAGTCACAACTGCTCTATATAAAGGTGACTAGGACCATAGGTTCACACTGATGACAAAACCTTTAACCTCTATCCCTTCTTCTCCCTCCCCAAGCCCCCTTGCTGCTTCTGAGTGTAAGGGTGGTGATGGTTATATGTAACTGTTGGTTCCTAATACACTATCAGATGATGAAATTTTGAGACTCTTTTGCTCAAAGCAGCTCAACAAGGTTGCTACTTTGCTACTAAGAACCCCAGACAGGAAGAAGTTTCCTTATGCTCTGGGGTAATCAGATTTTAGAGGTCAAATGAGGAGTAATTATTAGATGTTCTTCTTCAAGCGAACAGTACCTGGGCTCGTGGAGATGAGCGAAATGTGGAGATTCTGATAATCTGATTTGGTTTCTAGAGAAAGAATGGCTTGGATGATAAACTCAAGAACATTTTTTACATTTGAAAATTGAAGGTAGACGATTTGGGGATTTTATTTTAAACTTATGATACGGGATAATTGTCCTGCCTAATAGTCAGAGAGCCCATGACAGGGCCACCTCCTGTCACGGAGATCCTCGTTTTGACATTGGATTTTCTGGCAATGATGCCTTAGCCATGTAGCTCCAACTCTGAAAATAATCATTGCTGGTATAATTCTAAAATCCAGTGGACGCCCCACATTAACAGCTCTCCATTCCTGGGCTCTGACTGCATACTTAAGCACTTGGCCCGAGTAACATCATCTTTCTGCCTGTCATATAACTGTAAATTACACTGTGCTTATGTGGTCTATTATTTTATAGAATTCAGCTGACGCACAATTCTTAAGACTACCAACCTTAAGCACTTTGAAAACTTGTAGGACATTTTCCAAGAGCTGTCTGAGCAAAAGTAGGAAAAGGTCAAGGGTAGGACAGAAACCAGAATTTCTTATGGGTTACCACTTGATTATGGGTTAAAGGGAAACTCATTCATGACTGTTTTTGCCAATAGAAATCATGATTTTTTTTTTTTTTAGACACACTGCTGACTTGGAAAATAAAAAGGATTTGATACAATAGTTTTATTTTCTTCTAGAATATACGAAGACTTTTAGAATTTTTACATATTTTATCTCTAGTCTGCTATTTCATGAGTAGTGCAGGTCATGCAATGATGATCTAAGTCTTGTTTGGACTTAGCTTTGCATCATGTCATTGAGGGGCATTGCATGTTTGCTTGAAAAGTCTTATGGAATTATGTTTGTTGTTAATGCTGATTCATAATTGGCAGATGGGGTCAGTTTCAGGCCTCTCCTTGCTCGGAGAAAATTTTCCACTGCTACTGGAAACAAATAAATAAATCATAGAACATTCCTCCCTCCTCCCCCGTTCCCCTATTGTTTTAAACTAATGGCATACTTGGCTACTGTAAGGACTAAAGTGTCCCCATAACACTGCAATTTCATCTTGGTTTCAGGCACCCTGAAACACTTTTTATGAGGGCCTTTGGTATAAGGAATCTCTAGGGGAAAACCTATAGAAATGGTTGCATTTCAAGAACAGCCTCATGGTACCAGGGATGGGATTTGGTCTGTGAACCGCTTCTCCTTTTATGTGAAGATCTTGCCTTTTCACTTCCTTCTGCAGGCCTGGGCCGCCAGATGCTGTCTCAGCCAGGAAGACAAAGCAAAGTGTAGGGTCTGTCCATCCGCAGGTTCGCCTCTGTCCCCAGTTCGCAGAAAACCTTGTCATGAATTAGAATTTCTTGGCAACAGCACCACCCAGGGAAATTTGTAGACACAAAGGAGCCTTGCTAGCCACACTGAAAGGATAAAATAACTGGCTTTTTTTTTTTTTGGTATGTGATTTGTATGTTCTTCAGTTACTGTAAATCTGTTTCTTTATTTGAAACAGCAACTTGGTAGATGACATAAAAATATATCTGTCCCTGTTATCCAGAATTTATCTTTATGAAGATGCAATCACTAAATAGATGTAGCTCTAAAAATGAAAGCACATGTGAATACAATCAGTCACACACTTAGCCTTTCTTTAATAGATTCATTTCCACGTTCCTTTAATAGACACATCTTTGTGTAGATTTAGGGGCTCTCAAACATTATCATTCAGTCTACCTGTTTGCAGTTTGGTATTTTAAAGTGGGCAAACATTATAATGCAGTTATTATTATTATTTTTTTTACTACATCTGTCCTTAGTAGGGGGAAAAGGAAGTCATTATTCTTTGTTCTCCATGAACTTCCCACCCCCACTCCTTCCCCTGAGGAGAGTGGGATGTTGGGGTCCCATCCATTTAAAAGGCAGAGAGAAGATGCAGGATGACAGCCTTGCCCTGAAATGATTTATGTATGGGTATGTCAGAGACCTTAAGCATCCAAATGTGGGCTGCTGCTTTCTGCCAGCCCATTCTAAACATAAATGCCAGTGGGGGCTAATTTTCCTCTCCACTTAAATGGAGATAGTTCAGAGAGGGTCCTAATGGGGCTTTTAATAGCCATTCTCTTATGAATCTTCACATTCTGCTGCCTTCAGAGAATTCTTGTGTTTTCACTTTTTGAGTACAAGAAGACATTACAATCTTCTTTAATCACTCTTTGTGCCTGTTGAGGAAAGAAGAATACAATTTCCTCTGGCCTGTCCCAGCTGGCTCAAGTTGATAGGATAGCTGCTTTGATTCTAGACGGGTTGGTGGATGCCCCTTATCTTTTCATTTTATGGTATTGTGCAATGGGCTTTTAATTACCTTTGCTGGACCCCACGACTGGCAGATGCAGAAAATGGCTCTGTGATTCTAGTCACTTGATATATCAGTTAGCATATATGTTAGAATTGAGATTTGCTGAAAGTTTAGGACAGCTCCCCAACTTAACTTGAATGGTGCCAGAGGGTGAGGGGCAGAGTTTTCCTCTCCAGAAGTCCCTTTGTTCTCCCCAATCAACTGACTGCTTGCTTAGCATAAACGGGGGAGAAGGGGAGGGGAAATGTTTTAACCCCAAAATGCCAAATCTTACTAAGTACAGTGATTAGAAAACTCAACTACTAATGGTGTTAAAGTTGGTGAAACAAGTTACAGTGTCTACTCATTCATGTTACATGTAGCATTGACAAGTTAAAAAGCACTCCTCAGTTACATTGTATGCTCATTTTAGAATATGCATATGCTTATTCTATCTAAAATTCCCCAAATAAACAACGTATTGCCGTTACTGGGACATGCTTTTACCTAAGATTGTTCATGATTTTGCACCACCCCCGCCTTGCCCTGATTTGTTCCTGCTAATTGGCGGAATTATTTCTACCACCCTACATCCCTTTAGTTTTCCTCACGGGGTGTTTGGTGTGACCCTAAGAACTTAGTCCCCTTTAAATGTATCATGTCCATCCCCACTCCATTCGACCAGTACCACATGCTTGATATATAAATGTTATTGCTGAGAGTTTGCAGTAGCCTTGAGATCTGAGTCTACTATCAGCCCAATTGAGATGGGAGTGACTTCTAATTTCAGTGGGATACCATTCCTCATTGAGCTGGTAGATGGACCTTGTCACACCTTGTGGGATTTTGTTGTTTATATTCAAGTATAGAAAATATTCCACAGTAAATACTTCATTCCTTAAGCCCTTGTTGTGTGCATAATACTGTATATGGGCAATGCAAAGTTGAATGGGATGTAGATTCTGCCCTCTAGGAGCTTGACTCAAGTAGGACAGAGAAAGCCTGTTCAAAATTAAGTAAAACAAAGTAGAGCATGAGTGGCAGAGAGAAGGAAGGAAAGAAAGAAACATTTAATTCTGTGTTTGAACACTGACCTGTGCCTATCTGTGTTACCCACATTCTTCCAACCTTGTTTATAAGACATGCTTGAGATTTACGAGGTTCTGTTGTGAAAAAGCTTTCATCTAATGGCATGTTGGGGGCTGGATACTTTTAGGGCAGATGAGTGTACAATGTGAATACACATGTCCATAATGGCCAGGAAACAGTGCCCATGTCTGTGTCATTGGGAAATGATTAGAGGTAATTAAAATAATTAACGTAGAGCCATATGCGATATCTATTTCTGAATATGGGTGTATTGACATTTCCTGCGGGTCATTTTGAAAGTCACATCCTCAGACTTGTACCAAAGTGAGGAACATAGAATTCCAGAATTTCAAATCTTGAAAGGGTCTTGGTTTTCTCAACTCTAAAAACTAGGGTTGAACTAAGTGATTCTTAAAGCCAAATGAGGCATTGCACTCTCCAAGGTCACACAACTCGTTATTAACATTGATGGTTTCAGGGCCCAGGATTCTCAGATGCCCAGAACAGTTTACTTGCTTTCCATCACCTGAATATACCTTGACTCACTTCTGATTCTTTTCTTTTTTTCCCCTTCAAAGGAGGCAAGAAAATTCCCTTTTTACTTTTAAGAGTACTGGTACATGGAATTTGGGGATTCGCTAGGTTCTAGACCAAGCTATTGAATATTGGAGAAAGCTTAATTTGATTCTTTTTCCACTTTTAATGTGTGGTAAATTGGAAAATATACACTGTACTGAAAAGAAAGCCCCAATTATAACTCTAGTCTTACAAAAATTATTGTTGCTTCAGTAATAAATGGAGTGGGAGTATGAAGGGTGCAATAGGGCATATGTGGTAGGGGGGGTGGGATGGAATATAGAACTAGATGGAAGTAAAAAGCAACAAATGTGAAATTGCTTTGTTTTTGACACCTCAGCAACAAAGAGAGTGCCCAAAACTTTACCAGCAACCCATGTGCCAGTTTATGAAAATCTTTTGATACGTTTTAAGATTCTTGAGAGGGTTGTAATAAGCAGTAGTGAAGAAACTCAACCTCTGAGAGGTTTTTCAAAAAGTCTTTTGAGGTCTGATGGATGAAGTAGGCCTAATTTTCACCATTGTCCCTAATGAGGAAAGGAAAATGGAAGGGCTCACTTCACTTTTTTGCCCCAATTTTTCCCAAGTTACTTTTTGCCCTTCCCTACCTCCTTGAATCTCTGGTAGTTATGATGGTGCAAGTTCTCTACTGGAATGTGTGTCTCACAGATCTCTTTCACCTCTAACATCCTACAGGTTAAAATCTCCTTCCCAAATGGGGGCTTCTTCATCTCCTCACAGCTATAACCTACATCTTCACCTCCAGATATTTTCCTGGGTTTCAGGCCCTCACTTTTTTTTCTAACCGCAAATAAGCAACTAGCAAGACAGGCTGTGGGGTTGTTCCACCATCACTTCAGCTGAGTATGTCCTAAACCCCTAACTCATCAACTTCTTCCATGGACTGCTTCCTTTTTCCTGGCTTCCCTATTTCTTTTAATAATGTGATTATTCATCTCATGATCTAGGTTTGACATTCTAGTCATTGTCACTCCTTTCTTTTTCCTGAATCTAATAAAAAATTAGATTAAAAGATCTAATTAACTGAAGTCTAAAATTAGTTGAAAAATCCCATTGACTTCGCTTCTGGAGTGCTTCAGCATCAGCCTTTCATGGATGGCACACTCAGCCATTGCCTTACCACAGTCCCTGTCACCTCCCTGGACTTGCCTTTCTGCTGCCATCACCCCAGGTGGCTTTCAAACTGTTCATGGCTCCCTCTTATACATAGCATGAGGCCAAACTTCCAAGAGTCTGGGTGTTCCAAAACTGGGTCTATATAGTATTTGCAAGTTTTCCCCCTTTTCAGATGTAGTAAATGCCATCAAAATTAAGGACTATGCTTTTCCTGCTTCTGTCTTTATTTTTGTTGTTTCCTTTAGCCTTTTTTTCTCTTCCACCCTCTCCCCTTCCTGATTTTCTTTGTCCAAGTTCCACCCATCTCTTAACTTTCAAATGGTTGCCAGACTCCCTCCCTTGCTGCCAGCTAACTGTAACTGCTATGATTTCTATACTCTTGTGCAAACCTTTTTTCTTCCTCATGATGTTTTATACTTTTTAGTTACAATAAAGCTTTGCCTTTTCTTTTCTCTTTTCTGTTGTCTCATTTTTCCTGTTAGGTTTATGATTTAAAGAGGAATTGCTGCCTTGGGTATAGTTTTGGTAGTCAGCTTTTAATGTATCACCTGCTTCTTAGAAAGCTTTGCACACCATGAGCATTTGATAGTTATTTGATGAGCATGTTATGACTATGACTTAAGATTTGACTATGTCTTTTTCAATGGTTCTCAGTTGTGCCTGTACCCCAGACCAATAAAATCAGTATCTCTTTGAGAGGGACCCAAGCATCAGTGTTTGTAAAGCTTTCAGACGATTCCAATATGCAGCCAAGGCATTGAGCCATTGATGTATAGAGAGTTTAATGGTATATCAGAGTTGGGGTTACCTCCTTCTTATTTTGAAATATTTAATGTCTTGTGTAATTTGAAATCCACATGGACCAGAGGTTTATAGTAAAACAGGATCATGCTGGTGGATGTGCTTCATGTGGCACTTTTGTTAATAGTAGCTGCCCAAGTGTTGTTTCATTCTTCTTGCTTTGCTTTCCCTCACCCTAAAGTATCTAAGGCAGTATGTTTGGCTCACATTTCCTGTGATCCATCAGGAGTTTGCTTAATCTGGTCAGATTCCATTTCTGGAAACTTTGTGGTGTTGGGCTTTAAACTCCAGCCTTGCTGGTTTTCAAATAATTCATTCTCAGTAGACCCTTGGCCATGATTTTCCACTCACCTCAGTCTGCTCCATGGTTTGAAAGGGCTGGATGCATGCATGTACACCTGTTGGGTGATGCTAGAGAGGCATTAGGTAGCAGCTCTCCATTTTCTTACTGACCAACCACAGTGTTTGGAAGCAGACTCTGTTTATAAAGAATTTCAAAGGAGCCATCTTTCTAGTAAGAGGAGCAAAAATAAACTGTGGAAGAATTGCTACCGAGGACATTCAGGCAAGGAGGCTGCCTTCATACCCACAGAAGGCTTAGCTCCTGTGGTAATGACTGTGAGCGTGTGGTGATCTTCACAAAGAAGCCTTAGAAATGCCTCTTTTTCAAACTGTGATGTTTGCAAAATTGTATGTCCTGTAGCTACATCCTTTCATCTGTAAACTGTCTTTGATGGGGGTATGGTTGGCAAGAGAGAACATCAGGAGAGGAGCTCAGAGCTCAGGGTTGAAGGATGCCTTTTGGAAAGCTCAACCCAGCTGTGAAAACGGCAATTAGCTGTGGAGCAATTGCCCTGCAAGGGAGTGCCCACCTGCTCTTGACCCCGTTCTCACATTCACCTTCCAGAGCCGAGTTAGCAGGAATTCAGTGGAGTGGTCATAACATCGGTGCTTATTTTTGGAGAGGCGGCAAATGTGCTCAGCATACAAAGGAGTGGAAATAGATTCTTTCCACCCCAACACCCCCTGCCTTTTGAGCTTCTAGCATTTGTTCATATGGTCACTACAGACTGTGTTAGTGTAGTGCGGCTCCTGACTATGGTGTTGAAGGATGTCTTCTGTGAGGCCCTATGCAGAACTGATTCTGCTGAGATTGATGAGATGCTGCTCAAGGTCAGACCTGAGTCAACTTCATTTCTGAATTCCAAGATTGTTCAGCCCAGTTTGTACGTTCTCTTCTCTTTCTCAAGGTTCTTGCTTTTCTTTAATATGGACCAAGAGATTATTTCCTTTGTGATGGAGATTTTCATGTTTGCGTAAGAGAATCTAACAAACATCTGTGTTGAGCTTTTGTTCTGAAGGGCTCAGGGTGTTTTGCTCCTGGTCTCCTGTCATTGGCATATTCTTTCTGTAACTAGGGAGCTGACAGATATTACAGAATTTCCCATTCAAAGGTGAGAAAATTGGGGCACAGGAAGCTTAAGCAGGTTGTGGCTGCAAAGCAAATGAGTTGCAAAAAACCAGTGGTGGAATACACTTTTCTCTTCCCTCTTTCCACTTGGCTGATCTTCCTGTCATAAAAATAAGCATCATACTGGCCGGGCGCGGTGGCTCACACCTGTAATCCCAGCACTTTGGGAGGCCGAGGCGGGTGGATCACGAGGTCAAGAGATCGAGACCATCCTGGCCAACATGGTGAAACCCCATCTCTACTAAAGTACAAAAAATTAGCCAGGTGTGGTGGTGCATTCCTGTAGTCCCAGCTACTCGGGAGGCTGAGGCAGGAGAATTGCTTTAAACTGGAAAACAGAAGTTGCGGTGAGCTGGGATCGTGCCACTGCACTCCAGCCTGGCGAGAAAGCGAGACTCTGTCTCAAAATAAAATAAAATAAAATAATTAAAAAAAAGCGTCATGGCACTGTCTCATATGTTTCAAACACTTCCTAAAGATGATCTCATTTGAGCACCTATATCCATCATTTCAGTGAATGCTCACAACAACCCTGTGAAATGCATATTCTGTTTATCCCCATTTTACAGACGGGGAAGCTGAGATTTGAAGTATTGAATGGCTTGCTAAAAATCATACAACTTGGAAGTATTTGAGCTGAGATCCAAGCCTCAGCAGGGCCCAGCACTCTTACTTATTACATCTATACGGACTGCTGTTTAGGTAGGAGATACTAGGGCAGAAACCAAAGGTTGTGACCTGGCAATCAGTGGCCCCGTATGGATTCCAGTAGTTCATTGGTCTGTCTTCTTTCTGGGCTTTGTTTTTCTCATCTGTGAAAGGACTGGACTGTGCGAGGCACTTTTTAAGGTCACAGTGTTTCATAGTAGACAAATTACATGGAGGCTTTGAAATCAAGCAGCGGTGGAACCTTGAGAAAGTCACTTAATATCTCTGA
The DNA here is from genome assembly GCA_963573385.1 of Cacajao melanocephalus. Lineage (NCBI taxonomy): Eukaryota > Metazoa > Chordata > Mammalia > Primates > Pitheciidae > Cacajao > Cacajao melanocephalus. The sequence continues at coordinate 224,539 of CAUYLG010035128.1, forward strand.
GTCTCGTTTGTCATTTGTGGAGTGGAGTTCTTAATTCTTGGTAAGAAATCAGCTATCTGACCTAGTGTCTGGCAAATGACATCCACCTAACAAATGCTTTTTCCTTCCCCATTTTCCTCTCAATAATAGTACACAGAGGCACGGTGCTCTTTCTCTAAGTGGTATCTTTGGTCTCTTGAAGATCCCAGTGAGCTTGGAGAGCCCAAGAGGCAATAAATGATGGAAGGCAGGGGAAAGCAGAATGCTGGGCATTGGATATGGTATTCCTTTATCCATCCACAAGAGAAACTCTCATTAAGTAATTTGTGCTTGGAACTGGGGGAGGACTAGCAATTCCCATTGCCCCCCAAAACTGGGCATAGTTTGACATCCTTGGAATTTGCTTGGCTTGCTCATGCAAATGTCCAGCCTGTTACCCTTTCTTTCTCTCCAGTCTGACTTATGACTTACGTAGCTTAAGTTTTCCTAGCATGCAGTTATTTTTTTTAAGAGCCAGAATTAGGCATATATAACATAATACAGTGCTGGGTACTATACCTGCCATTTCTACCTTACCTGATGACTGAGCTTACTGCAGCTTATGAGAGTGAATCAGATTTTATGAGATCTATAAATATCTCAGATAGGATTTTTATTTCATTTTCCCCCTTCAAATAAGACATAATGGAAGCACTCACATACATAAGGAATATTCTTTCCGTGATAAAATAGGGTATTTTGAATTGGCCTCTGAAAAGCAATAATTTGATGTGGTTGTTCCTGTTGGGAGTTTTATGGGGGAGGGGGAGAATCATGCATATGCTGCTATAAAACTCGAACATTATATCTTCATATTTAAGGTTTAGCCTAGCACCTATGGAGAGATTTATTTCAGAGATGCCAGCCTGTGTGAAGGCTGCATTCTCTCCTTCTGTGGATTATATATTTGTGTTTTCTTAGCTACAGAGAAACCAGGGAAGGAAAGTCCTATTGGCTAGCAGGAGGTGGGCTCCCCGAAGGAACTTTTCAGTTCTTTGTCTAGTTTCTGGCTGCCCCAAGGGAGGATGTTCTCATCCTTCTCTCTACTTCATGAATTTTCCTGTGAAGATTTTCCACTACTTGATATATCTCAATTAGGTTTTTTATTCCCTGGAATTAGACTTTTAAAAAAAGATTCTTAATAACCAATACCAGGAATGAAAATTATTTTTCTCACTGTTCTCTTTGAGAAGCATCTAGAAGGAAACTTGAACACCTAACTTTAAAAAAACGTGTTAAAAAATAAACTGTGACACAATCATTGTAAATGCCTTACTTTACCTGTTTATAAAATGGGCTCTATTTGCCATGTCTTATTCAGGGCCGTTATACAAATGTAACTACAAATTTAACTATTGTTTTTGAAAAACTCTGACTCTGAACCCTTCATTGTTTGTTTTTTTCTTTTTTTAGCGTCACTTCCCTCTGTTTCTTCCTCCAGTTCTCAGTAGCTTTGTGTTTAACTAGATGGCAATTTTATTTGTTCTTAAAAGAATAAACCATGTGAACTGAGTATACCTGAACCAAAGGTATGCAGAGGACTTTGGCTTACTGTCATTTATTTTTTTTGCTGTTGTTTAACATCATTTCAGCGTGCAATATGATCCTAGCACTTTGGCTTTGCTGTATACACTCACTGTTCTGTGGTTATCAAATGATGTGACTTCTCTGGTCCTCAGTTTCTTCATGTGAATAGTGTAGGTAGATTTAGGAACAGTGAGATTATCAGACATACAGACAGTAAGCTCCTAGACTGAACTGGCTTGAAAATATTTTATTTGGCCCACATGCATATTTCAATTCTTTTCAATTTGAATGCTTTTAGACAGATCGTGCACTTTTCAATTAACCCTGTCGCCACTATTTCCACCTCACTTCATTTCTGATCTCAGGCCCAGTGAGCATGCATTTGGGCTTGTGACTAGCATCTCTCTAAGGCATCTTCCCTTCCAAAATGTTCTGATGTGGGGATAGCCTTTACTTACCAATCGTAGTCTCAAACTAGCTTGCTTTCTGCTCTCACCCAGAATCCATTTTCATTTCCTTTTAGATTTCTCTGCCTTGTTGAGTGTCTTTGTTTGGGATTCTATTTTATAAAGCAATTTCCAAATCACATCTCACTTTTTCCTAGTCATTCAGGTTCTGTTGTAGATCATCGAAATCTGGGATGGAAAAGACCATCTGGTTCACCCCTCCCCCTGCCTGGGCTTAGCAGTTGCTCTAGAGCATGTTCATTCCTTATTGGTATTTGTAACATTTTCCAATTTGGAAATTGACTCTGATTTTCCTGAGCATGCAGCCTCTTGGTCTAAGTGGGAGTAAAATGAGACAACACCAAACAATTTTTTTTTTCCCATCAGACATCCCTCATTAACAAAAAAGCCTGCTACTGTCACAGTTTCTTTTGCGACTCCTAGAGACCCAGCTGGTCAGTTGTAGTAAAAACTCTGTGAGAGTGTGTGTGTGTGCGTGTGTGTGTATAAGTGTGTGTGTACATGTGTCTGTGTGTGTGTGTGTGTGTGTGTATATGAGAAAAACACGTAAGCACTTCTTAGTTTTTTTAGTCTGACATAGAAGCATGTTGTAGAGAATTCCATTAACCACCGTGACTGCTTATTTTTTTGTGGAAGTGGATTTTATATGACTTGTTTCACCAAGGAAGTGATGCTTTTTGTGTGAAAAAGTCCAGGATATTATAATAAAGTACTTTCCTTAGAATCAAGTAATGTGTTTTCTTCCTACCCTTGGCACTCAAATACTGCCAGCAAGGCACTTGGCCTTCCTTTTCTAATGCTTTCAGGATGCTATTCTACATTAGGGGTGTTTTTTAAAAATGTATTCTTTTATATTGACTTCCTTATATTACTAAGGATATCGTTTAGGTTGACCAGATGGTGACTTTTAGGGTCATTATTTTCCTGATTTAAAAAAGCCATTAAAAAAAAATTACTTGCTGCCGGGTGTTCCTCCTTTTTTCCAATCTCTGATTACTTTTTTATTCTTTTAAAAAATTTTTGAGTGCCAAATAAAGGCCCAAGGTTATTATTTTGTGTGTGTGTGTGTGTGTGTGTAAAAATTTTCAAAACCAATGACTATTTAACTGTGTGAATTAGCTACTTTTAAAATGTTTCTGAAAAATATTTCTAAAAAGGAAGAGAGAGAAAAAGAAAGGGAAAGGCAGACATTACGTGGTCTTAGAATGTCCTTGACAGTTTTCCCTGCAAAAGAGAAGTAGAATGCAAACCAGTTGTCCACCTACCCAAGATGTGGCTGCCTTTTTCCTCCAGCTTTTGCATTCAGGAGCTCTTTTTTATGACCCGTATTTATAGAGACTAGGACTTTACAAATATCAGAACTTGAGGAGCACTAGACATCCCTTTCCAGTCCCCCCACTCCTCCTCAATTTGAAGATGACCAGCCTGAGCTTTAAAAATCATTATTTAAGTCCAAGCCAGTATTGGGCCCTCAAGAACTATGAGCTTCCTTTCAATATTTTAAACATATTCACATGTTAACAAAATGCATGGTGCAGCATGACTGAGGAACTGCTTCTCGAAGGGTGGGCTGCTCTCCACAGGGCTTCATGAGCACATTGTTGGTAACACAGAATTACCTGGGGAAGCAGTTTTATTCCCATTGCTATTTTCTTTCAGTCCTTCTAACTCAAGGAGACAAGAGTCAGCTTTGAGGTGCCATGTCTTTAACACCTCTCTAAGGCTTGGTAAACTCTCCTCACCCCTCCCTTTCACTCTCCCTTCCTCCCTTCCTTTCTTCCATTTTCTTTTTTTAAATAGAACAAGTCTCATACACAGAGCTTGTGACAGGCAAATATCTAGTTAAAAGTTTGTAATATTGTTTTGGTTTCGTTTTTAATTTTATGAATATCTTCTATTAATGAACAGTTGCAGGAAAAGAATTTAAAACACATGCAGCCTTAATATGTAATCTCTTAGTGAGGCAATTAAAAATAAAAATAATAGGGGAATGATTGTACAGATGGAATGCTGATTTGGTAAAAATCTGTGAAGGTGAAATGAAATTGAAGTTTGAAAAATACTGGGGTCATGGGAAATTCAAGGGATTTGGCATCAGAAAACCTAGAATTTAGTCCTGACTTTATAAGTATAAAACAAGGCAAGTTATTAAATTATATTTTCCCATATGAAATGCAGGGCTTATAATAATAGGATTGCTATAATCAAATGACATATGGGTGTGAAAGTGCTTTGTAAACTATCACATGCTGTACAGTGTTATTGTTTTCTATTCTGCAGTGGGGGAGGCTTTTGTTTCAAGTCTTAAACTATTACTTCTTGTTGGCTTTCTTCCTCTTTGTGATTTCTATTCAGTTTTCTGAGCAGGAACTTGGTAACTTCTTATTTGTTCCAATGGGGCTGTTACTTGTGCCTTAATTGTGGTACTTTGAAAAATTTCCCACTGGTTGTCTAAAAGGGGACGTAAAGCTTTGTAATTTATTTCATGTGTGGTCATGTGTGTTTGGTTTAAACTACATTTTGGAAAGTAAACTTGGTCTGTGGACTGTAGTATTGTACAACTATTGAATAGATATGCTTCTCTTTATTTTTTAAAATACCTTTTTTTTAACAATTACGATATTTTACTACACTCAGACAATCACGTGCATCTGTATATGTGTGTATGTGTGGTGGGGGAGGGTGGTGGTGGTATTCAGGGATGAAGAAAGTCTGGGTTTTGGGTGAAACTGAGAATTCTGGGGACTGCTTCTAAAAGTAGACGTCTGTGTGGCTACAGTGACTCATTAACAATGTGCTGTCACATGTTAGATGATAAGAAAATGAGGACTTACCTGGATAGGAAATCCTGGACTTAACTATGTGTCTACTTCCATGGAAACCTGCTAGTTTATGGCACACTGGGGTCAGAGTGACAGAGCAGCATGTTGCTTTCTGAGCTATAGACTCTTGTCCCAGCCCAGGATAAAGTTGGTAGAAGGTGACTGCAGCTCAGAAGGAAGGTTGAACTCCAACCTGAGGACCACATTGACTGTGTTGGCCAAGCCCCTGTGAACTCTGCAAATGCGTATGCTGAAATTTACATACTGCTTAAGACCGGTGCCAAACTGACAAGGATTGGAGAGCTCAGATGTCAGGTAAAAAGCTGCACTATTATACTGCCTTACCTAGAGTACTGGTCGAAATGGAGGCACATCTGCAGCTCTGTTTGTGAGAGGCTCTCTGTATGTCTTCCTGTTGCCAGTAACTGTGGCAGGAGTGCCGTATCAACAGTGGACAGCACCACCGCTGAGCAGAGTGTGAGTACAGGAGTTAGCCAGGATGCATCATCAGAGATTTCTTAGACTACTAACAGTGCTGCCAGTAGAGCAGATACAGGCAAGCCTGAGGTATGGGCCCAGGAGGCCCCTTTCTCTGTGTTAGTCTGGCACCCCTGCTGAACCTCAGCAGTGGTAAGTGCTAGAAAAATGTATGGCTAGTCTAGAAGACAAAGTCAGAGCCTCCGGGAGAGAGAGTGACAGCTCTGAGTGGGGATGTTGCTTTTAACAGATTTTTAATTTTTTCTCCTCAGAAAATTATAGAAGACTCATCTCCAGAAAGAAAACACACCAGTTTCTTATTACTGGCTATGAAATCAACATGACTGGGTGGGACTGGGGAAAAGAATCATTCCCTAAGAGCTGATGGAAACTGCTTCCTTTAGGTAGAACAAAGAATTGGGTGTAAGGAGACATTCCTTTGTTTTTGTTGTCTTGAACAAAGAAGGAAAATAGAGGACACAGGTAATGACTGGGTATATCATGCATTAAGCACACCAAGAATTTGGAGAATGAGGAATCAGGTGAGGGTGGAGGGGTGATAGGAGATCCCTGCCCCCAAAGCAGACATTGACAAAGGAAAAGTCAGAGAGCAGGAGTGATGAAGATGGCCCCTGGGAGTCAGGCTGGTAATGCCAGTGAGGGAGGCAGGCACAGTATAAGACACTAGAGAGTGGTGGGAACTGTGGTGATATAGAAAGTATAGACCCTATCTAAAGGGGCAGCTGCCATTCAGCTCTAGTCAAATGCTGCTCAAAAGAGATACAGAACCTGTTGTCAGATCTTTTGGTTTTTTAAGAGAAGCTAGAAATCTGAATTTTTATTTCAAGTCCCCTGATTTTTTTTTTTATATATGGGCAAAATAAAAATATTATGTATGACAAAAAACCATTGTGGGCTGGATCTGTCTACTAGGCTACCAGGATTTTAGCTCATCTATCCTTTTGGGTTGAGTAGCTCTGTCTTTATACATCTACTCAAAGCAAAAGCTTACATGTAGAATGACCATGGGAAGCAGTATTGCCCGGTGGGTTGGGAGGAGCCTCTCTTGCTGTACTTGACTGAGTAGACCCTAGGTCAAGTCAAGTGGGTCCCTGAAGCTCACAGCTTCCATTTGCCCTGGCTCCAGACTTCCATGGGTAAGTGAAGATGAAGAGGAACAGGAATGTCAGCCTCTCAACCAAGTTCTGTAGGGATTTGTTGGGACATACCTTTGGCTCAAACTTTCACATGAGAAATTCAGTTCTGGGGTCAGGAATGTGACAAAACACTAGAGTATGCAGCTGGATTTTTGCCACCAATATGATCTGCAGGGAAGTGTTGCCATAAAATGCTTGAGATCATGAATTGGACAGACTCCCCATCTGGAGAGCCATACCTTTCTCTGTGAAATTAAATATTTATATACTTTTAAGGTTTAGTTTTGATTTTTAAAAAGCACATGGAAGCTTACTCAACTATTTAAAAAAATGCTTCAGATCAAGGGGTAACATTCCAAGTTCACTATAGTTAGCTTTATTAGAAAACATGGTTTTGTCCTTTACAGAAAATAAAACACATCCTAAAACATTTCAAGAACTGGCTGATATTACAACTTTGGCCAGCCGAACCCATCGAAGCTGCTGAGGCCAGGGGCTGGTGTTAGTATCCAGCATATCGTGTTATACAGGAGCTTTTCCAGCTTCTCCCAATGACACCATCTCATGTAGCTATCCTAAGATGTATTTTATTTTGAGGCACTTTTTCTGAGGGAACTGGGTGGGTATGGTAGTAAGAACACTTAGAAAAGAGGCGTGAAACCTTTAAGGGGGAAGGGGAGCCATGGCAGAGGGTGGAGTGGAGGATAGAAGCCTCTAGACTCCCCCACCCCAGCCACTCTGCACCTGGGCCTTTCAGCTATTAAAGTGAAAAGTCAATTATCTTCTGTAAATGAGGAAAAAAAGAAGGAATAAAAGTGTCTATTATATATGCCGATATGCATAACATTTCAAATAAAAGGATATATAAGCACTTGACAAATTGAGGGAGAAGGAGGGGAGAGTATCAGGGGACAAAGAAAGGGAGATTTCTATTTTTTATACCTTTTCTGTTCTGTTTAAATGTTTTTGGCCTTCATATATGATCATTGCTTTTAATTTTTTTAAGAGCTATTTGGGTGATGGAATGGTAGGCCACATTTGTTATCCTGTGTTTCTGTTTTTTGAAATTTTATTTGTTAACTTAAAAAATAGCAAGCATCTTAAGAGGACCAATAATTTGGACCATTAACCACTGTCTATAATTATAGTATAATTGCTATTCTTTTAGTGGGAGCAACAAATTTGCCATACTTCACCCCTCTGTTAACCTATTTGAGAAGATAGTATAGGAATCAGACAGAGGCCAAATATCAGCTTTATTATTAATGAAACTGGATTTATACCCAATTGCCAAGTGCAGTCTCAATCTAGCTTCCTCATACTTACCCTGGGGCCAACCCCTTCTAGCTCACGGGCCAATTCATACCATGGGAAAGTATATGTTGGAATGAACAGCAATTTGCAAGGAATCTCTACACCCTACCTGTCCTATCTGGGCATCAGTGGGGCATTCATGTTCTGGCCCCAAGCTGCTCCCCCCATTGAAGAGAGCAGAGTAAAGCCTTCCAGAAAAGACGTCGGATGAGAGACGAATGAGCCATGCACTGTTTTCTCCTTTTTCTGGTTTTTTTTTTCTTTTTGTTTTTTTCTTCCAATGGTACCAACACTTTCTCTCTTGAGCAGGAATAAGTTAAAGGAAGAAAGGAAGTCCAGAAGGCTTACTTCCAGGATACCCTGGAAGATAAACTTACTTGTGGGAGTGGAGATCCCTGAGGGAAACACAGGACAAGAGAAAGGGTTCCCTAAGGAGAATGGAGACTGAAAGAAGAGGGAATATTCCAGTGGAGGTAAAGTGGAGGGTCCAGTGAAGCAAGGGGAAGGGTCAAGTGCAGAAAGCAAGACAGGAAGCAGCAGTGACAGCTTTACATTGGTCTGACTCAGGGGAAAGGGGCAAGGGCATATTGTCCCAGGCCTTGGTACTTGAAGAGCACAGGCCAGAAAGTGGCTGGGAGTGGTCAGGGGAGAGGAATGATCCAGGATATGCTTAATTCTGGTGTGTCTTGAATTCCCCCAAAGTCACCTGCAAGAGAAAATGGAGAGAATTTGAGGAATATAGATGGTAGCCTCAATGGAAGGAAGGGTGGTATATATGAAGAAATGAGAACAGGAGAATCGCAAAAACACCCTGGCTGCATAGAGTGCTTTGTCCTTCATGTATTCACCTGTCCACTTGCCTGTTGGCCACTTTACATCAGAATGTTATTTACTTGTAGTCCTGCAGTTGACTGGCCTTTGCTGGATCAGGGTCCATCACCCATCAGCAAGGGATGAAGACGTTAGCTTGGTCACACTCATTCATAATAAATCATTGCAGTTCTTGAGAAGGAAGTAGCAAATGCTGAATTTCGTCACTGTAACTTATTTCTCTTTGGTAATTTTTTTGGTTCTCTTTCTCTAATTCATTTCTCCACCCTTCTCCTTCCCTTCCTCATTCCTTATCTCTTTCTTTCTTTCCTGGGGTCCTTCCATGTGCCATGCATTGTGCTAGGTGCTGAGGATCAGTGGTGAACCAGACATTGTTGCTGCTCTTGTGGAGCTTAAAGTTTAAGGGTGGGCTTGGAAGATAAACACAGACGTTTAAATTGTGATCGGGATATAAGGGAAAGATTAGGGTGCCAGGAAAGAATATTCCTTAGTGACATTCACACTCACATCTGACATAATCTAGAATATTTCTACTCATCTTCTCAAAAGTGTTTTTCTCAAAACATTTTCCTGGAAGTTTACAGTTACCACTCAAAAGGAATCTAAAATGAACAGACATTTGAGAACACTTACAACTTTCAGTCACCTGTATTTCGTTTATGATTAGTCTCTTTTTAGGTTTTATAACTTCCCATCCTTGTATCTACCTGTAGTTTTCATCTTGCTAAGTAAAAAAGTTGTCATACTTTATACAGTGGGTATATTTGCTAGTGCTGAATAAATGTATTATTGTTTAAAGGTTCTTTTTTAAAAAAAACCTCAACTTCTTTCTTAGTATATTTATAGTATTTCTTACATTGGAAAAAAATGAGGGAAGTGAAGAATAGGAAAAGTTATTGGGTCTTTCCATGTTACATATTAAATCATGTCAAATAAGATTTTGACTGAGCCTGCCAGTAAGGCCTTAATGATATGTCACTGCACAATATTTTCTAACAAAGTCAGTATATGTGTAAGCAGTAGGTAGTTACAGTCATCAGTGGTGGCACTTTGTTTTTACAATACAGATGTGATGAGAGTTCCATTCCTTAAGCTCTGCCCCAGAACTGGCTGCAGGGTTATCATTGTCCTTGTTGACAGATGTGAATAATATCAATACATACATCAGGCTGCATTTGTCTGATTCTGGCTTGGTATGGGGCTAAAGGGGAGAAAAAAACCTTTCTGGGAAGCGTGATGCTTCTTTAACAGCAAATGGATTGAATTGATGTAAGTCTGATTTGCAACAGGGGTGCCTAACCTTCCATCTAGAATCAAATGCCAGAATTGGAGAAGCCGAAGCCAACCACGACTTCATAAAGATAAGACATTTACTTGATCTGCATGACTGGAGGAAGGATTTGGGGATTCAGATGTGTTTGAAAACTTTGTTGGTTTACCTTTAATGTCAGCAGATTTGCTGCCCTGCAGTGACAGATACCGAATCTGTTTCGGGATGGTGGCAGGATGACAGAACCAGTGCAGATCTTCAAAGGAAGGGAAAGACTGAGCCAACGTCTGTTCATTGGGTTTCATGGGAGTTGGTGATACCGACTTGGTGATAGAGGCAGATGTCTTGGGTCATATGACCTATGAGAGGGAAACAGTGGACCAAGCTGGATGGGAGTCCTAGGCAAATCAGAAGGAACACAAGGATAGGGTTGGTGGTGTCATTTCCATGAAGTAGAGCTATTATTTCGTTCTGCTGAAAAAATTTGTAAGTGTTCATTTGGGTACTTATCGGTAACCCAAGAAAACAGAGTAAAAAATGATTGACAGTGGATGTTTTAAAATTTGTGACTGCGGATGAAGGAGCATCCCATTTGTATGGCACATTTAAAATTTCTGCCTTAGGTTAGCCCCTTGACATGACTTTTCACTTGCTGGCATTTTGGAAGTCTACACCGAACGACAGCTCTCTGACACCCAGCCTTTGCTCAGTCTAGCTATCTTTTTTTCCCCTTACACTGTGACAACTCCTAGACTAGGGCCAGAATTTTTATGGGAGCCTCTCTACATTGTGTTCATCTGTTGCGCTTACACAGTAGTTGCCTCCCTTGAGTTAAGACTCTAATGAAGCATCCTTTCCACTGGAGCCAGCCTGCCCCTCCCCCGGGCTCTCTGTCTCCACCAAGGCACAGAGCGAAGCCCTCTCTTATGATATTGCAGAATTAATAATGCTGCTCTATTGGTTTTGTGAGCCTCTCAGTCACAGGGGGAATGTATGGGGGATGGGTCCCAAGCTGGAAGTGTGCCTCCTCCAACTCTCTTTCCAGCCCCGAAGCTTTTGTTTTGATTCCGGAAGCTTCAGACCAGGGCTGGATTTCTGTGCCTGCACATTTTGTCCTTAATGAGTGAGCCTTGACCTATAGCCCTCGCTCAAGGTGCCTGCGTTAATCTGAGTAGTAGCCACAGAAGCAGTAGCTCCACAGCCAAATCCATTTGCCTGACACGCCACCCTTGAGTCAGCCTCCACGAGCCACTGAGGGTTACTGGCCAGGAGAATGTGGTCATAAATGCATGTCTACAGGAATGGGTGAGGTTTCCTCTTTGCTTAGAAAGCCAGAAAAACATCAACAGAGAGAGGCTGCAAAGCAGAAAAACATACCCAGGACCCGAACCTTCAGTTCCCTCAACTGACAAAATATTTGAGAGTTTTAAATAAAAACATTGCAACTTTTTTTTTTTTGGTAAGTGGAGAGATTTTTTTTTTCATGCCATTTCTTCCTTTTGTTCTTCTCTTCCTCGTTTTCTTGTCCTCCTCTTTCTTTTACTTTAAACCTTACGTGTGAAGATCAACTGATCTCTGAGGAACTGACGTTCCTTATATTTGTTGATGAGAATTTCTTAACCCATTGTTGATCTTTTTGCTTCAGCTGCCAGGCAACTCAGAGATGAATTTAATTCTGTGCTTGATCCAGTAGCATTGTATTTTAGCTATTTTTTAAAATTTCCATCTTTTTGGGTTTTGTCCTCATTTTGTTATGTTTTTGTTGTGTTGTTTTTTTAATTGGGAGTATAAATCTGAAAAAGAGAATGCCTCGAATGATTTCTTTGACATTTAGGTTCAGGAATATCACTTGGTGACATTAATATGGCTACTGGGCTTCACTAGTATCTTTTGATCTCTTTAATCTTTCCCTGAGTTATCACTGAGGCTCTAGAGAAACAACTACTTCCTTTTAGAAGTGCATTGGCAAAGCTGAGCCCAGAGCAAACCAGCAATGTAATTGTCAGCCAAAAGTAGAAGACATTTTTTAGGCCCTGGGGGTGCATTTCTTGCTGCTCCGTAATATGTACCCCATGGATCAGAACCCTAGACTGCTCATCCTTTTCCAGACACAGCGAGGCTTTCACCTCTTTACACCCTTGCTCACATTGTGTGTGCTTTTAAGAATGTCATTGCTCCCTTTCTCCACTTAGCAAAAGTTCACTCATTTGCCAAAGTCTATTTCAAATGTGACTTCTTCACAAGGCCTTCATGACCTCTGCAAGGAGAGTGAGTGGGTTCCTTCTCTGTGTTGCCATAGCACTTTATTCAGTGTAGTTCTTAGTTGCATGTGCTATGTTATCTTTAACTGCATGTATTTCTATCCCTCTCTTCCTACGATACCATGAGCTCCTTGTAGGCAGGTATTGAGCTCTAGAATCTCTTGAAGTCTCCAGCACAGTGTCCTATATAAAGTGGAAGCTCAGTAAATAATTGTTGAATTAATTTGAAAGAAGAAGATAACAGACCCTGCCCCTGAAAGGCCATCAGAGTTCAAACAGGTGTCACCTGTTTATCTTAGAGTTTTTTTCTCCCTAGGCATTACCTTATTGGGCAAAGTCTACCAATCTCCCGGTCATCTGAGAGAAGAGCATACAGTGAAAAATAATAGTAGCCCCTAATCAAGATTTAAAAATAATTCATTGAAGAAGTATTTATTTAGCAGCTATTGATTATGCCCAAAAGAAGTTTAAAGCTAGATGCCAGACCTCAAGGCTCATTGGATTTGTCAGAGCTCTTGCCTCTTCCTGCTTGACATTTCATGGTGCCTTCTCTACAGATCTCTCATTCTTGTGACAAGATTCTTATTGAGAGCAGGGATTCCAGCCAAGTACTGTTGGGCAGGAGAAGCTGAGCAGAGGCCGAATGAAAGTGCAGGTCATCATCATTTCCTCCAGCTGGGTCTCTCCTCAGATAAGGGATTTCTTAGGGAAACTCTGTGGGATGTGAGGCTTAAGGTTCTCCAGCTGGTAACTACCCTAAGAGACAGTTACGTCATACCATAATTTGGATCCAAAGGGAAGAAAGAATTGCCCAAATATACCTCTGTTTTTTTCTTTTGCCTCTTCTTTCATTTGGAACAGAAGGCTCAGATTGGCAGCTGTGGGCCCTTTGCTTGCCTCATGCACTCTAACTTTTTAAAATTAGTTACCAACATTTAAAAAATTGGGGAGTTTTCATATAAACCCCAAAAGATTTTGGCTTCCTTCAAAAGCACTTGCCAACTCTGGACCTCTGTTTTCCACATGACATGGATGAGCTGATGCTATGTAGCAACTTTCCCTCTTAGATCACATGTGCTATCCAGTTTACCACAGTCCCCACCCCTCCCTACTGTCATATTCCTTGACTGTTTCGCTAATGTATATTATGCTCCTGGCCCTTGAATGTATTTGAGTTTGACTCCTAACCTAGAGTTATCAGATGGTATGTTACCTTTTAGAGGAAAGCATCCTCAGAAATAACATCTATCTACTGCAGCACCTTAAGGACAAGTATGTGGTCTTGTATCATGGGACCTTGTCTAGGAAACTGAGCAGAAACTGCAGTCCAGAGTCTGAAATTAAGAGACCTGGAGCCTGGCACTCCTATAAGTAGAGGGATCAGAGTAGGGCATTCCATTTTCCTCATACCTTGCTTTTCTAAACAAGATTTGGTCATGAGAAATTTATTATATTCACAGAGGATTTTCATGACATTGGGAAGGATGTATAGAGAGTCCATTTTGTATATCTATATATCTAGTCTATTTTACTAATACTTTTGGTAGAGACCAAGATAAGATGACTTGAGGAAATGCCTAGAGCTAATTATGTAGAAGGAGCTGGTAGAAGTCATCCTGACTTTTGTCTGTTCTCTCCATGACTCCACATTGTCTTTTATTTTACATACTTATAAAAAGTATCAAAGTTGAAGGATTTGGTGTCCAAGACTGATCAGGTACCCCTTACAATGAGATACTTAGTTGCCTGATTTTTAACAAAGATGGTCTTCTACCACAATACATTTCTGAATCACAATAGTCTTCTTCACCCACTGGCCCACCCTTCTTTTTAGTCTAACAGGTGATTATAGACACAACCATTTGCATTGCATAGGCTCCATGTAGGGAGCAGGGCCAAGTGTAAATTGTGCCCTTGAGGTGATCTGCTTCCCAGAGTTTGATGGATTCTCTTGGTTAGAAGGGAGCAGCTACTGGCATCTAAGATTTTTATACAGGAATGAGATGCTTACCGTTCATCTGTTTTCCACTGCTCCTATTTTTCCTCCTCTTTTTGTTGCTTCTATTTTTCACGTGCTTTTTTTTTCCTTTCTCTTGCTGCATTTTCTGTTTTGAACAGAAGGGATGGGTGATTGATAATACTGGTTTTAGAAAATGCACTAGTCTCTAAGGACTTGGAGAAAAATGTTGACTTATTTAGTCCAATTTGTATTTTCATATTTATTAAAATGTTTTTAAAAATGTTGGATAGCAGGTTCAAATCCCCCCCTTTAAAAAATTATATAAGTTCGAATTTCTATATATTTGGTATTAATCAAATAAACAAAATATGGTCTTCAGTAAACTGTATTTATAAGTTTTCTCAATTCAAATCTTAAAAAATGATTCTCTTTCTTTTCCTCTCAGTGGCTACACTTGATATTGACAGGTTGAAATGTCTGAAATCCCATTTGCTTTTAACAATTCAACCAAGACATGGAATGACCAGAGAAAACCTGGAAATTGCATGATTAAGGGTGTTGTCAAAACTGAGACCATTCACCCCAGTCTCACTAGGAGAGATTATATAGAGAAATGTAGTTGAAAAACTTAAGAAATGAGGTTTAGGATCAGGTGGTGTTTCCAACTTGAGAAGATCCAAAATCTTCATCAGGGATCCTTATTTTTTCAAGGTACTAAGAGATGATGGTTTGTTGGATTCTTAGAGTGTTTTGAGATTCTTGGAAAGTTCAGGGTTGGACCAGAAAAAACCTAATTGTTGGTAGCTAAGAAACTTTTCATTCTGTTTCTGGTCTTTTTGGTAGTATGGTTACAGAACAGTGAAAAACTCAGTTTTCTTTACTAAGTTAGGTTCCCCATAAATAGGATGGGGATTTTAATCTTTGGTGCTTATTAGAGTCTCACAGGTGGACTCCAAGGTTACAAGATTACAAGATAAGTATTGATAAGCATTTTCAGATGCTTTTCACAAAAGAATTCTCTGTAAAAGAAAAAAGAAGTGTATGTCATTTCATATGGAATAGATTGGAAAAGTCCCATTTTCACTTGGGTGTTATAGTTGTAACTTTGTTCCTGTTTCTCTCAGCCTGTTTTCTAGAGAAAATGGAAGGTTTCTGCAGGTCTCTGATTCAGTAAATTGTGGGCTGAAAGCTCAAGGTATGCTTTTAAAACTGTGAGGATGAAGCATCCCTTCCCTTAGCAGAAATGATCCTTTCATTCACGTAGTTGTTAGCAAATCCTGATAGTGTAGGCGCCATTTTCATTTTCTTTTCCAAAAAAGCACACGCAAGGAAGAACTCAGGTTATTGAAGATCAAGCCAAATAAATGACTAAATTTTGTGGCAATCGCAGACACAGACACAAACATCAGAATATCTCCTTAATTAAAGCAGTGGCTCTGCTGGGGCCTACATTCCAGGATTCTCAGCAGAGAAAACATGTTTTCTTTATAGAGGAGTTTTATTAGCAGCAATGTTCCGGTATGTGGTTCAGGTTAATTAATGATGTAGTCACACTGGTGTCTTGCCATGAGTTTTATTCGAGTAAGTAGGGCACTAGGAAATTGTATTGGCATATCTTGTCATGCCAAAAAAAAATTCTTAATTTGGACCATTAAAATACATTGCCATGGGATCTGTCGACAAGGTAGTTTAAGAATTCTTAATGAGGATACTGCCTTAGACTAAGAGTCAACTCACCGTTAACTATCAGTAGCAGACGCAATGGTTTCAGTGAATATATGCTGTTCTAAAATATTTTTTTGGCTGAGATGATTGAGACCTCAAAAACCCAGACCACCCACAAGCTCTGGTGGAGTTGACCTTCATTGTATGAGAAGATTTGTACCAAGGACCACCTTTTTCCCGTGAGAGTTTTTACTAATTCTAAATCATGATGGTGTTTTAAAACTTAATTTGTGTTGTGCATATGTAGCAACCTTCCTTGGAGGTTGAGACAACAAAGCAACTGGATTGGAAATTAGATTTTCCTCCTTATGCTGCTAATGTAGTTCTTGCTCCATTGGGATTTCCTCTTTGCATGGGCTGATGATTTCTTTGAAACTATATGGAAATTGGTTCAGACAGGAACAAAGGGGAGAGGGGATGGCAGTGATGATTCAAATTAGTGTCTCTTCTTCAATGAGAGTCTGGTGTGCCTGAAAGTGCATGTCATTTGGTATCAGTCAAGCCACATAAGGTTAAGTGAGGTGCTAGAGCTACTGGAATCCAAACTTCAGGGTCTCAGCACTTGATTTTTCCCTGTCATGTTGGGTTGAATTGTTAATTTGAAATCTGCAACATTGTAATGGGGTTCAGAATTGGGCTAAGCACAATTTTACTTTTCTTTACATGATGGAACATCAACTCTTCCTCTCTCCCTCTCTCTTCCCAGCCAGCATGGGAAAGATTCCTATTGCCTGACATAATGAATAAGAAAAAGAACAGCTTTGTGACTCTGGGGACAACGAAAGATTTAGAGAGAAAGGCATCCAAAATACATTAAAGAGAATCTACACTTCATTGACAGTGGCACACATGCACACATGCATGCACACACACTCACACTCATAGGAACCCTATACTGCTTATATTCCATATTTCCACCCTCCGCTCTTGCCTAGTTCAAACTGTACCCTTTTAATTGGATTTTGGCTCACTTCCAGGTTCAGCATTTGAGGGTTCTGTATCTGTGAAATAATAATCCTGCAATAAATAGCACTTCTCAGCAGAGATATCTTTTCATGTAAAATTCTTAAAGGGAGTGGAAGGGAAGGAAATGCTTCCGTGTTTAGGAATTTATGGTAAAGACGCCAGGATGGGCCCACATAGGAATTTCGAAGGACCTCACCTGTGTAAGTGGCGTGTGGGGCTTACAGAAAACATGAGTCCTCACCAACTGCTAGGTTTGAATGGACCTCTTCTTTTAAGGACCTTTCATGTAAGGACTGATAGAAATGGGGCTGCTAATGTCGGGGAATGAATTGCTGTGACCATCAAGTGCTTCGGAGACCAGTGGCTGGAGTTGCCTTTCTCAGGAGATCCTGTTAGGTGATAGAAATGAGAATAAAGTGGGTTGAGCCTCTTTCTTTGATCTGTTCCCCTAGGATACCAGTTAATAAGCAGCCATCATGCAGGTGAGGAGAGGGGAGGGGTGGGTTTTGTTCATGTGCGTGAATGCATGATGCAATATAGACTGCTGAGGAGAAAAGCCCTCTTTGTGTCTCTTTGAAATGGGCAGCCACAAGCACCCCACAACTGACTTCTCCACCCTGAAAAGAGGCCCCTTTGGCTTCTCTCTGATGAGTACGAATCAGCAAGTACCTTCTCTGGGCAAAAACTCGAGCTGAAGTGAAATGATGAGGGAGCCTTTTGACCTAATAAGGTGGGCATTTTAGGATACATTTTCTGGCTGGAGACACCAGTTGAAGTGTTCCTTGGAGTTTCAGGATTGATGAGTGACTTCATTGGTTCATTGATTCATTCAACTAGTATGTTTTGGGTGTCTTTTCCAGGCACTGTGCTGGGTGCTGGGGATTCACTGCTGCATAGACTAAGTCCCTGTCCTCCTGGAACTTCCATTCTAGTAGGGAAAGATAAACTATCAGCATGCAAACAAATAATTTAGACCTTTTCAGGACTTGTTAAGTACTAAAAAGCAAATAAAATGAGGTAGTATGATGAAGAATGAATGGGCTGTTTGGGCTAGTTTCTCTAGGCAGGTCAAAGAAGGACTCTTTGAATAGGTGACAATGAAGCTGAGGTATCATCCATTAAAAGGAAACAGGTGTGTAGTGACCTGGGGAGTCTGTGTTCTGGGATGCGGCCAGAGTGACTAGGGCTCTGAGAGAGGGATGAACTGGGTGCATTTGTGCAAGGAGTGTGGTGTCTGATGGGGAGAAGGGAGGAGTAGGGGAGAGTAAGGTCAGATCATGTAGGGTCTGGTTTACCATGGTAAGGAACTGAGAGTGATGACAGGCCACTGAAGGATTATCAGCAAGAAGTTGGAGCCAGAAGAAGTCTTTGAGAGTGTGGGTCATCCGTTTTTCAGGGAAGAAAGTAAAGTCTCCACTCAGATTCAGTAGTTTGCTGGAAAGGGGAGGGGTGGTGCAGGAAAGGGAGGCACCAAACCTCATTCCCAGGCCAGAGTTCATTTCACCAATAAAAAATAACAGTTGAAAATAGTGTTTTGTTCACTTGTCTTAATTGCTTTTCTTCCTGGTGGTTTCTGGAGGCCAGAGGAGAAAAGAGGAAGTGGCAGAGGGAGAGGGGCAAGGAGACAGCTTTTACTTCCCACTCAGGTGCATACTCTCAGGGCTACCCTGTGAACCTAAATTGGCCTCTCTGTTTAGAAATGCAGATCTATCCCAGACAGTAAGCATTAAAAAAATTTTTTTTTTCAAATGAAAAATGTTAGAGACAAGCAAATAACACCTATAGTTACATCTGAAAATACTGACGTGTTCTACCAGAAATGTTGATAATAAACACATGCACACTGTTTCTGATGTTCCTTTGGTGATGAAGGAAGAATTTCTGGCTTTCGTGATACTCTTGAATCTCTTTCTACCCAGGATTGTGATCACTGTTGACTTTCAATTCAATTGTTTGAGAGTTGATTCAATCACTCATTCATCCATTTATTCATTCATTCATTCATTCATTCACTCATTCATTCATTTATTTGTTCGACAAATGCTTGAGGCAGGTTACAAGTCAGGCACAGGCTTGGTATCTTTGAGGAGCCACATTCTCATGACGTGTACATTTTAGATGCTGGAGGCTTGTATGGTGAAGCAGGAAATTAAACCTTGATAGCATCCTGTAAACGTGAATTATTGAGTGTCTTAGGGCTTTTAATAAAGGCCATGAGGTCCCTGTCAGAGGAGGGTTCAAAGACCACTTTCTTCCAGGTTCTCCAAACTCTTTTTTTTTTTAACCACCCAATTGACAGCAGAACTATGTGTCAGTTTTTCTGAACTTGTTCTGAATGAGCCTTTCTCACTGTTCAGTCTTCAGTCTTCTATTACTGTTTCGCCGGCCACATCGTAGTATTCCAGATGAGTGGGCTTATAGAAGTTCAGCTGGTAGATGAGAAAACCGAGCCCAGTGAAGTAAAAGTCACCCAGCTTAGTAAGGGCTGATCTTCCCAACTCAGAGTTCCCTGCTTACTTAAACTTTTATATCCAACAGGTTTACTTTACTTGGATACTTATTTGATATTTTAAATTTTCCATTTCCATGTCCTCGATAGGTTTCTTTACGTCTGTTTGGAAGTGTAATGAAAAATAACGCTGGTTATATAATAGCTACAACATATAGAATGTGCATGTCAGGCCCTGCCAAGTACTTGGCATATATCAATTGATTGAACTCTCAATGCTCCTGCCTGGTGGGTACTACCATTAGTCCATTTTAAAGTGAGGAAACTGAGGCACAGAGGGGTTAATTAAGTTCTCCCAAGGGGATTGAGCTAGTAAGTAGTATAACCTGATGTTGGACCCAGGCAGTCAGGCTCCAGGGCCAATGCTTGGCCCCCTGTTCTTCTGCCTCTCAGTATATGTACAAATGGCCAGTCTGTTTCTTTAGGTGGGGTGAGTGTCACTTGGGACACCCATACAGCCACCTTAAATATTGTGGGAAGTCAAATCCAAGTATCTCAAATTAAGCGAAAGTACAACCATCCCTGTCAGGAAAAACAGCTTAGGGCATGACTTCATTATGTTTTTGGCTGCCATTTTATGCATCCTGAGTAGAACAAACATTCCTCCTAGTGCCCCCACCTTGTCCTTAACATTCCACAGTGGAAGTTCCTCAAAGCTCTCCATTTTAAAAGCATCCTCTATGACTACCAGCCACTAAATTGCATCTGCCACTGAGGGCCCCAATGGGCTTTGAACCTGTTATTCTTGGGAAATTCAAGCTGCGAGGGAGAGAGAACATTGTACACGTGTGCAGCTGTGCTTTGGAGTATAAGAAGTAATTGTATGTGTATGTGTGGCTTTTTTTTTATGGTGGGTAGGGGAAGGGTACATTAATTAACCCAACTGAGAAGGAGATAACTGTGTTCCAGGAGGGAGTCAATGAAATGAATTTGCTTTAAAAAAAAAAATCCCAGTAGCCTGAGTCAGCCTGTGCAAGTGATTTGGGAGAGGAAGGGGAGATGATGTAACTGGTTCGGCATGTTCCCATCTTGGCCACTGAGTGTAAAGGGGCCCAGGGAGTTTGAGGAGGGTGTGTGAGTGTGTGTACAAAGTTAACGGGAGCGGGTGGGGGGTGCCTAAGAGCAGGCTGTAAAACAGGATTAATAATCCCTTGTCAGACCTTTCCCTGTTACTGTGTTTTTCAGTAATTTTGGTTTGAATGAGGGCTCTCTAGCCAATTAATGTTTATTTGTTTCCTTTGGCAAGACCCACTGGGGAAGGAATGAGATTGGTGAGTTTAAAATTTTTGTTTTGTTGTTGCATTTTGGAAGAAGAGGCGTAATGTGAGTTTGGGTTTTCAATGATGGCTCTCCCCCTCCCCCTCTTAAGAGGCAGGAGGCAAGACATGGCCAGCTGGTGCCTTGAACTGACACAGGTGCAGAGGCTGTAGGGGGTGGGGAGCCAAGAATAATTACAGGTTTCTGAAGCATCAGGCCCTGCCTGACACAAGCGCTCGTCAAGAAAACTGCTCTTTATGGAAAATTAATGGGAAGCTGAAAAAGCGTCAGGGCCATTGTTGTTCTTGGGAAGCCATCACTCCTCTGAAAAGAGGCCTCCTCCCAAGTCCTTGGGCTCTTGAGGAACTGGATAGAGTCCTCTCCTTTCAGAGCAGGGACTGACTGACTGCCATTGTTATGGGCTGTGATAGGTTTTTCCAGTTGGAGTGTCTCTCCTGCATATTTTCATTCTTAAATCTTACTTTCAGTCCAGATCTAGCCCTTTGCCCTTCCCAGTCGTATGGGTAGGATTATTTTTTATTGACTCTTAAGGTGTGATTTTCATTTTGTTTGTGGAAGTGTAGTGACCGAAGCGGGGCCATCTAATGCAACTTACTTTCAAGCTGTATGTAACAAATGGGATTTCCATCCGTGTGTGCCAACCTGAATAGGGGCTTGGTTGGGAGATGAGGGCATGGGAGATGAGGAGGGGATAGCATACAGGAGCATCTTCTAGGCCTCAGCCCTGCATGAGCAGTGGTGTCTTTTGACTACTTAGAAGCTGGAATTTAGTTATAGTCCAGTGGCCAAGTAGTAGTGAGCGACTCTTCTTAAGGGATCGCTGCAACTGTGGGTAGAGGCCAGGCCAGTAGACTCACAGTCAGTAAGTCCTGCAGAGTAACAGCTGAAAAACGACACTAAACCAAGTTAGAGAAGCCTCTCTGTGCATAGGCCATCATGTCCCTAGTGGTTGCATTGAATTTTGAGGATCATAGACATTATGAATGAGGAAAATGCATTTCCAAGTTGTTGGAAGTGTAAGGGAACCCAGTGCCTTCCTTCAAGGAGTGTGGGGCCTGGGCCAGAGCTACCAGCTCTGCCCAGGTTATGTGACTTTAAAGCTTACTCTGATGGTTAATTTAGATTTGAGTTGTTTTGGGAATTTCTTTTATGCACTGCAACTAAGGAATCCTTGGAAGATGAAAGGGGTATTTGAGGCTGCTTTGCATCATGTGCCTGGGGAAAGTAATTTCAAAGGCATCACCCTCTCCCCAGGCCTTTAATCTTGTCTCCTTTCTCCCCCTCCAACCTCCTCACCACCCACCTCCCCAAGGAAAAATATACAAACAAATATTTTCTTTGTTGAAAATAGTTTGGAGAAGAGAAACATGGAAGAGGTTTTGATAGAAGTTTTTCAACTTTCATGTTTGTTTAGAATTAATTTTCACAGCATTGTCTCTCAAAATTTACAAATTACCAGACAGAAATATATAACTTGGTTTCAGTTCTAGCAACCAGTTGATGTGAGAAACAGTCCAAAGAATGCAGTCTTACATTTGTTGCAGTCCCATGGTTATTTCATGGTGTTCAGCAATCCTGACAGTAATGTGTAATACTACTGTATCTCTGGGGTATGCTATTGATGTGGGGTTTTTTTTTAAACTAATAGCTAAAAGAAATGCGGTAAGATTTTTCACTCATACTGTCTACCTGATAACCCGAGTTTTCTAGACAAAACTTATTCTCTCCTAATACTTCTTGGTCATGAAAGTCAAGAAAAAGGGACCCTGTGCTCAGTATCTTCTTAGGAATCACTTTCTAGGTCTCACAGGTGGATACTTGCACTGGTTCATGCATCCTTTCTACCACGAGGTAGATTCAGTGTTACCATCTTCTTCCTCAAGCCTGTTTTACAATGTTGAAACCCAGGAAGGCAGGCAACAAGGTTCAGGTGCTTGGTATCTGAGGTTCTCTCATGGACTTCCTGAATTTATTAAACATAGTACTTCTTTCTCCTCCTCCTCCTCCAAATCCTGACAAAAATGGTACTAGATCTCCCTGGCCCTGCTTCCCACATCCTTTCATCTTTCAATTCTGACTTAATTTTGAAAGCCTAGGAATGTGTCAGAATCATTACATCGTATCATTCTTTGAAGAGGGAGAGTCACAAAGTTCCCATCAATATCAATCTTTGCAATCCAGATTTTCAAGTTAGTTTCTGGAATCAGAGGAATCTGTCTTTTTTGCTAAAAAGTGATGTGTAAACACATCTAATAAGTTAGAAAAGAATGAGTATTTTAGAAGTTGACTTGAAGAAAGAAGCCCACATTTCCTTCCTAACAGTAGCTTGTTTTTGTCACCCTGAAGTTCCATTCTGGGATGTTTGAAGATTTCAAAGCACAAAAAAGCTAATTGAACTTTGGGATCCTCCCAGGAGAAAGGCAAGGGGTTTCTCTGGTTCTTTACTTCAAACTCTTTGGGGACTGTGACACCATGGTTAATAGCATGTGACAAAAACCACACAGTAAATGTCAGAAAGGGGCTCCCGTGGGTAGCCAAGTACAGTTTACCTGCTTGTGCAATTACCTGGGTGAACATTTTTTCTGGGAACCAAAGTCCATCCCTTCCTCTCCAGAAACATCATCCTCCACACCACCTCCACCACCACCACCATCATCATCATCATCATAATCATCATCATCATCATCATCATCATTCAAGTCCAGGTCTGATCTCAGAGGAAGCATGACTTTGCAAGTTTCCACACAGTGGAAAGCTGCACTTTCCCATGCTTTTGCATCTACATTCTCTCCCCAGTTTGTTTGATCTCTTTGTACTTTTAACTCTAGGCCCTTTTAGGTGAGATAGGTGGAATGATTGAGATTAAGGGTAGCTAGCTAAAGGACCACAAATGACTGAAAATTGATTAGAAACATTGAGTGTAGTAGGTGGCTTTTTATTTCATTGACTTTGTACCAGAAAAAGTCATTAGAAAATTCTAATTTCTTTATTTCTTTAAATTTGTTTTGCTTACTAACTTGAGTATACATGGATCCAGAGACTCCCAATAATTACCCAAAGTGGCACAGTTATTGAGTGGTAGCAAAAATATTGCACCAATAGTTTTATGTTCAAATTAAAGGACACAGAAATAAAAACTAGAACCTTTTATGGTCCAGATATTTTGTTTGAAAAGTGATGGCATTGAGGAGCCTGGGCTAGAGTCTGCCCCAGCTAAACATGGTTGTAGTTATAGTGGTTGCAATGGATGGGAGTTGTGTGATGATTCTAGCTCATTTTTTCAGAAAGTTGTAGCTCTTACAACTCTCCATCACTTCAAACACTTAGACATATCTGCCATGTGAGATAACAGAGGTAGAGGTTTAGATCTAACCACTTAACTTTACTGTCTAGGAACATATGGTATAAGAAATATGATTGCTTTTAAAATCATGATCTTAATAAACCAGGCATACCACCAATCTGTGGACTCTATGATTCATTTTGGAAATACTGTTTAATTGTCCACGGTGGAAGAGGGGTGTCTTTCAACACTTGACAGTCAGCATATTTTCTTTACTCCATTTTTTTCTAGATTGGGCTCCCTGAAGGTTGGGCTCCCTTAAGGAGATAGTCTTTATGTTGAACTTTGAATGAAAGAATGATGAGTGGGAGGGAAGATGAAAGGAAGATTGTTTCAAGCGTATGGGCATGAGGGAAAGTAAGGAGAAGAAAAATAGATGAAGGAAACTTTTTAGGTAAGGGTTGTAGGGGAAATGGTCAAAGTGACAGGAGATGTTTGCAATCTCGACTGGCAAGTTTCACATACTTGATGATGAGATAAAGACAGGTTGAACACAAGCCATTTGTTAACCTTGGCATCATACCCATATATGACCAAATGTCTTTCATTTTTCTCAAGGCTGTGAAAGTAACTACCTCTTGCCAGCAGCAGAGAGATTTTGATAAACTTAATATGTGCCACAAAACTTGAATTATCCTGTTTTCCTTCAACTTCTGTCTCTAGAAACTTCTGCCTGTGAGCAACAAAAATAAATAATGGTAATAATGGATTACAATCCATAGAATAAAATAAATATGAATTCGTACTGATACAAACAAATGATTGAATAAATAAACAAATGGAGAAGAAAAAATCAGGTCCTCCTTATAGGAAAATTATCATAGGTGTAGTAGGCAGTAATAGGTTTAAAATCTATTATTTTTTAACTAGGTCTTGGATTATTTCTTTTAATAAGCATGTTACAACAAGTAAGAAGGCTATGAAAAGTATGAAGAGAGTATTTAAAAAGGTTTCAAGATGATCATTTTAATACCAATTTCAGGTGATATTTATCAGGAAGCTAGGAGAAGAAGCCATGCATTTCAAAGTTGAGATATCAAAAGAGTCTTCGCAAAGTTCATTTGTGACTCAAAAATATAGAAAAAAAATCACTTGGCACTCAGGAACATTTCCTTCCCATTGCTGACTATAATGAATTTTTAGGGGTTGGAGGTTGATCCAGTGGCTCAAGCCTTAAGATGTATGGTTAGGTCAAGCTGAGGGAAGCCTTGTACCTCCAAGGTGACAGGCATAATTTATGTCATTAAACTGACACCTGCTGACTCAGATTTGGAGTTTGCTGGCAAGAGTATCATTCGAACAGAGTAAATCTCTGGTTCTGGTGGAAAAACATTTGAACTCTATGTCTAAATTTATAGTCTAGGGACACTTTTAATATGCTGATGGGTCTTCTCTCTGTTTTTTGAAATTAGTTTAGACTTACAGAAAAGTTGAAAAAATAGTACACAGAGTTACCAAATATGGTTTGTCCAGCTTCCCCTAATGTTATGCAACCATAGTTCAATTATCAGAACCAGGAAATTATCATTGATACAATACCATTAACTAATCTATACATTTCCTTTGGATTATGTTATTTTTTCCACCAGTCCTTTTACTGGTTTGGGATCCAGGCCAGGATCCATTGCATTTAGTTGTCATATCTCCTCATTCACCTCCAGCCTGTGACAGCGTCTTATTCTTTCTTTACTCTTTGTGGCCCAACACTTAAAGAATAACTGGCTATTTCTTTTGTAGCATAGTCCTCAATTTAAATTTGTCTGTTTTCTCCTGATTAGATTGAGGTTATCCATTTTTGACAGGAATATCATAGAATAATATTTTATCATTGTCAGCATTGTCCTATCAAGGGTACATGTGATCGGTATTACTTGTTCCTGGTGCTGCTAACTTTGATCATATGGCCAAGATGGTTTCTTCCAGGTTTCTCCCCTGTAAAGTTATTATTTTTGTCTTTGTAATTAACAAGTAAATATCTTGTTGGGTGGATACTTTGAGACTAGGCAGGTACCTTGTTTCTCATCATACATCTGTCTACTCATTTTAGCATCCATTGGTAATTCTTACTTGTAATCATTATTACTTTGCTGTTTACCTAATGATGATTTTCTATTTTCATCATTCCTTCTGTGTTTTTGAATCATAATTTTACTATGATACCAGGTATCATAGTATCATAATTTTACTATGTATCATAATTTACATAGTATCATAATTTTAATAGTATCATACTTTTACTATGATACTAGGTAATGCGGAGCTGACCCTTTCCTTCCATCTTCTAATTTATTCAATCATTTATTTATATCAGTATGGATTCATGGATATTTATTTTATGAATTATAACCTATTATTTATTTGGCGATTGAGAGTTCCTTTAAGTTGGCTTCTGAGTCTTTCTGACATTCCTTTATCACTTTAGCACTTCCTTATCTTTTGGTACCACAATGATATTCTAGGCTCAACTTTTGTTTTCATTCTTCCAGCCCTTCAAACAACTGTTTGTCTAGGGAATCCTGGTGGCCTTTATTGGATAATGGTATTTAGAAACCAAGATCCCTGGGCTAAGTGTGCTCATTACTACTGGGGTTATCTTTGTCTGTAGCCTCTTTCAGTGGGTGGAGTTATGAAATATATGTATGTATACTCACACATGCATATACACATTTATTTCTATATTATGTATGTGTGTATGTATTAAAATCCATGAGGAAATAGTAGTACTTCAATGCCCATTAAACATCACAGGCATTTTTTTTCTTTTCTTTTGAGAGGGAATCTTGCTCTGTTGCCCAGGCTGAAGTGCAGTGGCACGATCTTGACTCACTGCAACCTCCACCTCCTGAGTAGCTGGGATTACAGTTACACACCACCATGCATGGCTAACTTTTTACATTTTTGGTAGAGATGGGGTTTCATCATGTTGGCCAAGCTGGTTTCAAACTCCTGACCTCAAGTGATCCACCTGCCTCGGCCACCCAAAGTGCTAGGATTACAGGAGTGAGCCACCATGCCCGGCCTATCTGGGCATTTCTTGTGAGAGTTTTCATAATCATTTACAACTAATGTTGGAAATAAATGTTCTCATTGGCTTGGAAATCATCTAATATTAAAATCCTCCTCATCCTTAACATTTTAATCTCCATACTCCTGATGAGAAAAGTCTTTAACCCCCTCACCCTGCTTTCCAATTGACAAAATCTTCTCCTCTACCTAAACTTCATCTCCAGCACATATAAGAAGTGTATTTCCTAAGACAGCAATCATTTCATAATGATTTCATGGGGCTGTCAAGCACATCCTGGTGAGTACTTTTGCTGCTTCAATTCTCAGAAGGAGGAAGAATGCCCTGTATTAGGATTGCAAGTTATAGCCACTCTGAAGTGGTCCAGGTTTTTCCACATTTTAGTGATCAGATGTCTCTCCATCTTTAGATCATAAATATAACTCATGTGCTCCTGCAGTTCACACCAGGGCATACTGGATAAGTTACTTTCTCCTCCCAGAAGAGTGTGTGAATGTGTTTAGAATATCTCACCCCTTCAGAATTCTGAATATGAAGATATCTGAGCCTTCTAATAATCACAATTTCTTAGTGACTTTCCAGTCTTTGAGCTGGATAGTATGTAATGAAATGGCATACAAAAACTCTATTCACAGGCCGTGGTGACTGAGTATGTGAAAGACCTTGTATAGGAAGCAGGGAACTACCTCAAGGACATCTGATACCCCATGAGTCAGCTTATATATGTGTGTGTGTGTGTGTGTGTGTGTATATATATATATATATATATATATATATATATATATTTTTTTTTTTTTTTTTTTTTTTTTTGGGCAGAAACAGGGTCTTGCTCTCTTGCCCAGAGGGCTGGAGTGCAGTGGTATGACCATAGCTCACTGCAACCTTGAACTCCTGGGCTTATGTGATTCTCCTGCCTCAGCCATCTGAGTAGCTGGGACTATAGACACAAGTCACTGCACCTGGCTAATTTTCTTTTTTTTTTTTTTTTTTTTAAATTTTTGTTGTATTTTAGGTTTTGGAGTACATGTGAAGAACATGCAAGATTGTTGCATAGGTACACACGTGGCAGTGTGATTTGCTGCTTTCCTCCCCTTCACCTATATCAGGCATTTCTTCCCATAGATTCTTAACTTATTACACCTTCAAATTCCCTTTCGCCAT